>JAVFBZ010001992.1:15061-31172 GCA_032466195.1 Katharina tunicata
ACGTATGGGCATATATTGTATTTCCATGAAAACTTCTGTTACTCATTGTTGCTTATGTAACATAAAGGTAAACGTATGGGCATATATTGTATTTCCATGAACACTTCTGTTACTCATTGCTGCTTATATAACATAAAGGTAAACGTATGGGCATATATTGTATTTCAATGAAATGTTTTTACAGGGTGATGTCTGATGAAAAGTTACAGGTTATTTGTGATGTATTCTTACAATGACTAAGATTAATGAGGAATCGGATATTTTATTGCATAGAAATACTTCACTTGGTATCGAGAAACTTTATGCTTATCTTAAGATTGTGCAATCCCACTGGACGTCAATATCAGTGAAAAGAAAGATTCAATACCTTTGTTAAGTTAAAATAATCCTTTTACTGTCCTTTAATGTTGTTTGCATCCAAGTTTAATTGTACAGCGTTCAGATAACACCTTCTGTCTACCACTATTCTTCATATTTTAGTGTCATTATTTTTCTCGCCAGATATGTTCATTCTTGTACTAAAAAAACAAAAACAAAAAACAAAAAAATGATACTTTTTTCAGAGAAAGTTATATATTTATTATCTGTGTTTGAATGCTATTATTTCGTGAAGTTAACGATTGAAAGAACAGCTAAACTTGGGTTTTAAGCCGTAATTAAGTCCTTTCGCTCATAAAACGGCGTGCCAATCCAATGGGTCACTCTCGACGACTCGACGTCACAGGCAAAACAACACATATAATAACGAACAATTACTAGGCGCACTACAGAACGATAGAGAGTAAAATAAAAACTGTTTGTCCGGATCGAACTACTTTGAATGCTTTCAAAGTGGAAAATCACTTGCCCCGTTAAATTCCAAATAAGCAAAAACACAGCAAAAACAATTGAACAGCAGCATGTCAAAACTTTCTTGGTTTTCGTCGAATGAATTCTACAGTTAGTCGCTCATGGTTTGCGTAATGATTTTAATCTGAAAAGCGGGAATTCCCGTAAAATCAACACTTTCTCACCTGGGTGAACACAACAAACTGTTTACCTCTGGTTCTAGTAAACTTCAAACTTGGACTCAGATTTCTGTAATACAACGAAGTATTAACAATTTGACTAAAGTCTTAAAATTCTTCAATAATTTGTGTTTAGCTCTTTCCACTTTTAGTGGTATCAAGCACAAATCAAAACATGAAAAATAACATTGATAGAATATGAATTTTGTAAATTATTTTATATTGTGTGTCAGTTATTGTTATTATAAAATAATAATATTAATAATGCTTGTAACATAAGGACATAATGTTATATAAATAAGTTATTCAAACTGTCCAATGTTTCAGTGTTCCAAGACAAGTGTGCCATGGAGGTCAAAACCTTAATTGTTTTAACATAATTCATTCAATCATAATTTGTACAGTGTCATCCAAAATACAAAGTTACCGTCGGTGTATTTTGTTGCATTTAAGTGCATGTGAGTTGTGAAAAATGGCGAAGATATAGGTCTATTTTCAGCCCTTATATATCCTCCATATGAAGTATCCTCTATATGAAACAGTTGGATCGATTATAAAAACGGTTCACTCTCGATTTCTAACATTTTAACTTTAATTTTAAACAAAACAAAAGCTGATCTCCTCTTACCCACTTTATCGATTTCCTGGAGAAAAAAGTTAATGACTTGGGTGTGTTTGTTATTATCGTGGCATTATAGCTACATTTCATTAATAGCGAGTTAAGAAATGAGGTTCAAGTTTTCACCTATGTTCGTAGAAAACAGTTATTTGCTCTTAAAGTCACATACGCACCCAAAAATTGGGACTTTTTAACTAATTCCGTTTGCCTTGATTTTAACAATATTTGATGTTTGTTTAAAAATTAAAACAGTGACGTCAAAATAAAAATTATTCATGGAGTACAAAGCTTGTACGGAGCAGGAGAAATCTAGCAGTTATTCGAATTTAACGGAAAGAGGGCTGGCCATATTTGCTCACAAAGACTTTGATCCATCCGCGGTGAATGACCATGTTTGTAACGAGCCAACATTTTTATAAAAATTTCCATAAATCATGTGATTTGTACCCAAAATACAGAATTTTTAGGTGTGTATGTGACTTTCATGGTGACGATGCATAAAATACAAAAGCTAACCAATGTTCAACAAAAAGTTAATCATTATGATTATTTAGTTAATCAAAAATCTAGTTGTAAAATAAATGTTCCTTGTCACTGAACAGCTATGTTGCTTTTAGGATTGCTAGTGCTTGAGATATATCTGTGTAAATGCCCTTTTTATGTGAAACATTACATACTAGCGGACCAGGACAACGTTATATCATCTTCCCTTTGATACAAAGCAACGAAGAAAGGCTGTTTGATTAACCAGCCTCTGTCCAAAACAACGCTGACAAAGGTTTGAGTAATTGTGTAAGTTACTTCATCAAACGCAACAAACACCAGTGCATTGTTTCGAATACCGACAAAATTATTTATTACATGTTTTTACACTAAGTAATAACACATTAATGCTTCAAAACTGGTATAGTAAATGATAAATTATCTTTGTATCTAAACACGTCGATTAAATTCGTTCACTCGGTTAATATTAATATTTCGGCTATTTTGCATTTTGACTTGTTGAAGAAGTAAAAATAGACCGTAAATGCCTGTGACGTACCTTGTAGGTATCGATAGATCCAATGGGAAAACGACGTTAAAATTTGCAATAAACTGTCTAATTACACAGATCCATATTGGGATGGTGTCCGTAATATCACCAACAACAATCAGTAATGGTATACGAAAATAATTGTACTCTTTCGATTCAATCATAAATATGTTTTGTTTACACAATTCGTCATTGCCATTGATCGATACCCCTTTCTGCTGGGCACAATTTCTGGACAGATTTGATGCATTAATTTACCATGGAGTAAGTTGTTGATTTCAAAGTATAAGCGTCTGACGTTAGTCAACAAATTTGAATACAAATGATTGATATTAATATACAAACATCTAAGGAGCAGTACAATTGCCCTGTATATTCCTTTGAGTAGCATTAATATCATTTGCAATGTTAGCCCTGCCACTAGAAACAATTCAGTTTTCAATGACTGGTATAAGAAATCTGGTCGCATAAAGGAACGAATATTTCCAAAGAATCAGCACATTGATATATTTTTTTTGCTTTATACTTCTTGAAAAGGAATGTACAATGTACTTCTCTGACCACAACTAAATATACCAACTGATTGTTTTCTAACAACACGTGTGTGTGCTAAGAACTAGTTTTGTCAAAATCATCTTAAATGCATGCAATAATTGTGTTAGGTCTGGCTCCCCGGCAGCTTAGAGACACCGTGTCTGTGATGTATGCTGTAATTCGGTATCAAATCTCAGTTCACAATTCAACGAACAAATACGACATTATATCCATCATTTATTACAACAGACTTCAAGGCGTAATGTGATTTTCTTGGTTATCCTGGTATTGAGCAAGAATGAGGCTAAGTCAACGTTGATGCAATTTTTATTATAATAATTATAACTACAAATTTAGTTACGCCAAATGTCCTTACAATGTTAAAAAGAATATCAAGATTATTGTTGAATACATCACTAGGAGTTAGTTCAATGCGGCCGATTTAAATACTTTATGATTGCATTCAGTTGCACAGGAATATAGCACTTTCACAGAAATGCAGAAAGCAGTGTTATGGATGACATTGATTAAGATCGATTCGGCAAATTACAAGCCACATTCCTGTTGTATCACTTAACTCTAGAAATCCAGATGAGACATTTCTATTAGACCGTCATCCTACAAAGTGAGCAAATAATGATTGATTTACAAACGATGTGTCACAAAACAGAAGTAGTCCGCCTAGTTAGAAATGTGAACTATCGCCATGCCAAGACATCTGTGGTTGGCCCACAGTTTGTCAGAGAAGGTAAATTGACATATGAAAGAAACAAAATGAATAATTCGTATGCAGGTTTTGTCAATAACAAAAGTTCAGTCTTCTTGGTTTATCAGGCCATGGGCATGACTATTTTACGAGTATTGAGAAGTCAAATGTCTTTTACAAAGACGGCGGATGAATACTTTACATAAATAGCTGAAAAGAAGACCTCGCAATACTGTCAAAATCGATAAACCAAAAACTTCCTTGGAATCATCAAAATTAAATCAATGATAAACCAAAAAAGTCAGCAAAAATCTGCCCAAGTCTTGATTCCTGCCATTGATAAAAGTTTAATTAGCTTTGCCTAAAAATATGAAGAAAACAAAAAGGCCACATTTGATAAAAAAAAATACCTTGTCGAAAATTGTATTGTGATTATTGGTTTGATTTGCTGAGCTTGATTAAATACTAAATACGGGACAATTACTTTTCGCACTATTGAGTAGCTGATCTTTCGCTCAAAAAATTCGATAGCATCATAAAATACGACCTTAAAGGAAGAAACAAGGATTAAACCCCAACTGAGCCGTCTCTAAACGAGAATAACCTGCCTACTACTATACTAGAGGAACAACATCAAGGTTGTGATTTCGCGGTGAATCTATTCTGACAAAACCAATTGATATAAAGGAAAGAATAAAGAGAGGTTTTTCGCTCCTGGTCTACAAGAAAGAGAACGAATTAATTCAATGAAAACATAATGACTAACAAATATTTAGTTGTTTACAGCTGTTTAATTCAACATTGGGTTACTGGATAGAGTAATTGTTTTGGTTTCGTCGGAAAACACGTTGAAAACAGTGCATTTAAGTTTACGCCGAACGTAATTTGCCTCAACATAATTATTGATTGCCATCACACATTACATGAGAAATACCGTTCCACACGGGCCACACTGGGAAATTACCGTGGGCCCAAATCCAGTTTGAAACGCGCTACCTAACTTATCACCAGGTTCCAGCGTGTTATCAGAAAACAAGTCTACAGCTTGGACAATAATCGGACTGATAAACGCTGGGATTGCTACACTTCGACGACATCTTCGCATAGTGAGTACACCCTTGTCCAATAGCACTGCACTGAGCCGGGAGTGGAATTCGCGCAGGTCGATCTGCACAGGAACCGCCAGGAATCGCCTTAACACCGCTATATGTCGCGACAGGTGACAAGTTCTACCAAACATTACTCACCCAGACCAACAAATAAGAAAGATTGGTCTGGCGTTTCTCTCGCCAACGTCACAATTTTGCGAACTGGAACAATTGGTCCTATGAGAGTAGTATTTGCTCCACGTTACTAATGAGAGATCAAGAGATTTGTGATCATGAAATATATCACAATACACACCAAGAAACATCAACAGGATTCGGTGTATGAAGCGCAAAATTATCAATTAATGCAGAATTAGAAATGCATCTAATTCAACTAGAGACATCTCTAATTTCAACTAATAAGATTTATCTCAAATTAATTAGCGATCTTTAAATTTGGATTAAATGACAATTTGGCCCTCCATATCGGTAGGGGTTAATCAGAGCCGACATTTTAACAATGGTTGAATGAACAACCTACAATGGTCAGATTCTGGTCTCTGAATGTGTTGAGTATGTAAACGCTCACCGCAAACTTTATATGCCTTCTGGTTAATGTGGTGTTTCCAAGGCACGTTTACTGTTTTAAAAGTGACCTTCTGTGATCCATAATGCACATTTACTACACATGGTTGGCCTATCAATTTTCATTAACTTTTCGTGGCGACGCAAAGCTGTTGCATTACTCGATAAAACCATCTAAAATAGGAAGCTTTTAGCTTGCAACAAAGAAATCTTTTTAAGCTACCGGTATTGTAGATCCACGTTCCTATCTTCAATGACATATAAAGTCACTTTAAGTGTCTATATTCTCTCCTGTCAGACACATTCTATTGCACAGCTAAGTTACTTGAGACGACTGTGTATGTGAATGTAAATGACCTTTCGGGGAAACACTAATTGTTTTAACTTTACAGCAAACTCCTCATGGTCGAAAAGATATAAAGTTCCTCTCCATCAATTCTGCAGAGTGCCCGTCAGAAAAGGAAAGTGTTGAATAACAAGGAACTTCTGGGCAGAAATAAAACGTTAATCTCGAGAGAAAACGGATTCTTTGCGTAGGCCTCTGCATTTGGTGTAGTGTCGCTCCGCTGGTCTGTAAAACTAGAATTGATAGTGGTGTCCTTATACCGCGGCGTTTTTCTATTGGATCTACTGGCACTTGCACTCTTAAACATTTTACTTACAGTTGTTCAATTTGAGTGGCTTTCAGTGGAAAACGAGTAATCCTACAAAAAATGTAATAGCAGTTTCAGTAACAACTTAATATGGTCTATAATTTGACCACGACTTTGTTATTTCGATTCCTTCACCTTAGAAAACCCGTTGTAAAATATCCCTTGACTGATAGTTTAATAATATGTTTCTAACGTAAAATAAATAGATTTTAAAAAGATAATGTATTAAAACCTTTTACTCGATTCCGGCGACACATTTCTCGAATTATATTCACAGCGGACCCCTTCGGTCTTTACGCTGCATTCGATACGTAGCTTATTTTGATCTATTCTGATGAAACGTCCTTCAAGAAGATAAACTATTGATTAACAATGAGCAGGTTAGTGAATTTGAAATGGTGTTATTCTGTAAAAAAAAAAAAAACGGCTTCTCTTAAGCTTCCCTGCTATGCGTGATTTCCATTTCCATCGCTCCGTTGATCTATAAAATTAGGCAGAAATTGTAGGGATGGCGCAGTATGATGCAGAGCTTTAACATTCAACTACCTGAAACGTCGATGTTAATATTTCTTATTTTGTAACCGAATATAAACAGGGATCGATGATATCATAGACGGATATAAGCACTCTCACTGTATAAGCATTGCCCACGAAAAAATAATTAAATCACTAATTATGAAATTGTAGGTGTACTATGGAACTTTTTAACTGGCAGCTGTTATGCTAATCCATTCAGCATCATGCGAAACGCTACATATGTATCCCGGTGGCAAGCACAATTTTCATTCTCTACATTTATTCAAATATATATATTGGGTCATATAATTCTATGTAAGCGAAGAAAGTAATTTGTAAAATCAATCGCAATGTAAAATAACCCGTCCCCCAAGTCGGTTGTATTCATGTTTTATTGTGGACACCAAATGTAAGAAACAATACAGATTATCTGAAAACAGGATACGATTTTGTTTTCTTTCATGAAACCACTAATTATTTTCGATTGACATAACTTAAAATTCATTAAGCGTTTCACATGCTAAATCGAAATAATTTTGTTGTTTTTTTTGTTGCAGGAAATTGTACTGTAAACAACATTTAAATATAAACTCGACCCCCACCTATGATCGAAAATTGTGTCCAACAAAAGTGTTAAATTAAATTAAGTTGTCACCACAACTGTTTTGAATGAATTCTTGAGCCATTCTCAACTGTCATCTTGTAGAAAGCCATATTTAAGTTTTTAAGTCGCATTGAATATTAACAACTGATATCTCAATCCTTCAGTTTTTCAACAGCATAACCATTATTCATGTTTTGAACACGATGTCTGATACTTAATGGAATGTTCATCCTATTTTCTGTGCGCGTATTGTGAAAAGTATGCTGGCTGACTTTACTAGATTATGTTTTGTGGCATCTTAAGCTGTTGATTATCCTGTTTGATGCCATACACATGAGTCTGTTGGTCAAAACTTGTACATCTATCATATTCCGAGTCGATAAGGGTTTTTGTCATATACCTATAGCGCAGACCCGAGTGGTACAAAGCAATCGGATATTTTTCCATATCTACATCCTCTGAAACCGGGACTTTTTTCAATGTTTTGTTTACAGGGGATTCCCATTGACTTGTATGGCAGAAAAACCCTTTGTGAAGCGATTGCAGAATGACGTCACGTGATTACGTCGACAGGGTTCTCCTATGCGCAGTGATATATGTAAACAGACCCTGCGTTCCCGTAAAAGACCATTTCCATTCATTATGACTTGTTTGTTTTAAGACATGTATATTACACAAGTCGTGACATATTTTTGTTGGATAAATAAATAAATAAAACAGCGTTTTTCATTGTATAAACTTGGCCACTATCGCTGCACTATATTAAATAGCGGCCTCTGCTTTGTTCTTATTAAGTAGTCCTTCGTCCCTTTGAGCCGAGTGTCCATGAAAGTTTGACAAAATGTCCCTAAAAGGACGATTTTTTCATTAAATATTGAAGGTATATGATAAATAGATTATAATGATAGTGAGGGTACGCGCCATTGTATCAACTCTCGTTGTCTGAGGTCGGACTGCGTATCAATCTCGCTCTTCGAGCTCGATTGATACTGCAGTCCGATCTCAGCCAACTCGAGCTGATACATAGTCGCGTATCCCGCAGTATCATTATTATCTCTATTTATTCATACAAAAGCTATAAGTTAGCGTAAATAGCTCATCTAGGACATATTTGTCTTTGGTGTAGCGTGTACGATCAGTGCCGGTCTAAAATACGTGCGTTGGCCATTAAAGAGCCTGACACCAAACCTGTCCATAAGACACTCACAGGCTGTCTGTAAACGGATTAACGTCTGTCAGTTCCCCCAAATACTCACAGTTCATGCCAACGCATGATCAAACGTAATTATACAAGAATGTCCTAAAGCGGATTCAACTACAAAATGCGTAATTGATAACAAATTGGAGACTGGTACTTTATGTTTTCGATTACACTGACAGAAATATATCTGTGAGCGAGCCCGAAAACAGATCTGATTATATTTTTTTTAGATTAGGAGATCTTTGGGATAAAATGATCAGGGATGTTAACAAAATGCTCTATAAGGATCATTATAAGATATCGATTATAAACACCGATGCATAGTCAATAAAACAGTGAAAAATGCAAGGCAAGATCTCCACGATTAACCTTGGATATCAAACTAGACATGTTTCTTATAAACGTAGTATCCAATTCGTCTGAGGGACTGTAAGCATCTAGTAGTCAGTGTTATCCCCAAAGCATTAAGTATAAAAGTAAGCCAGGGGTAGAAATTGATTCGCAAAGAGCAGTTATATTAACTTCCGCGTGGATGACAATTTCTTGGCATATTTCTTTCAACGTTTCAAGCACTGGGGAAGTGCAGGACATTGTCTCTGTTTAGTTGGACTTCTAATCTCTTTCCTATTCCCATGTTGGAGATTTTGGTGATGCGATGAATATTGGCTTAGATGTGATCTAAACTGACTGATTGTTATATTGTATAGTAACTAAGGTCATTGGTTCATCGAGTCTAACATTAAGTTGTAGGAGAGATTAGCTTATGCTGGATGTCAAAATCTCTGGTGTCTTAATGAAGTGTACTCGGGTCAGACAATTGTTGCCACTTACCATCTGACAACCGTGAAGATCATCCTGTCGTCAATCTCAAACTGCTCGGCTCGATTCATATGCTCTCAAGTGGTTTCCGTGGAAAGCTATTGACTACAGTGAATTCCCCATGGTAAAGGTGGTGGATGTGCTGTTCGCGGACCCGTTATTAAGTACACATCACACTATTAAAGTGTTTGTTGGTTATTGCAGTGGTGTCTACGCCTTGGTAAAAGGTTAATCAACTCAGATCCCAGCGCTAACAAGATGCAGAGAATTGGCATTTACACTCCAAGTACTATTGCAGTAATTTTGATTTTCGATATTAAAATCGTCTTCTTTGAATCGTCCACTGCCTTGTTGATTTTTAACATGTTGTAGCGCTATTCTTGGAACTTATTGGAACGAATTATTATAATTAACGTCCATTTCTCGGCTTGTCATGGAATGCTCAACCTATTTTCTGTGCTCGTTTTGTGAAAAGTATGCTGGCTGACTTTAATAGATTATGTTTTGTGGCATGTTATCCTGTCTGATCCATAAACAAGAGTCTGTTGGTCAAAACTGGTACAACTATCGTATTCCGAGTCGATAAGGGTCTTTATTTAAAGCTATGTTAGCGTAAATAGCTCATCTACGACATATTTGTCTTAGGTGTAGCGTGTACGATCAGTGCCGGTCTGAAATACGTGCGTTGGCCAGTAAAGAGCCTGACACCAAACCTGTCCATGAGACACTCACAGGCTGTCTGTAAACGGATTAACGTCTGTCAGTTCCCCTAAATACTCACAGTTCATTCCAACGCATGATCAAACGTAATTATACAAGAACGTCCTAAAGCGGATTCAACTACAAAATGCGTAATTGAATACATATTGGGGACTGCTACTTTATGTTATAACTGGGATATTAAACAAAATGCTGTATAAGGATCGTTATAACATATCGATTCTCATACAGATAATAAACACAGTGAAAAATGCAAGGCAAAATCTCAACGATTAACCTTCACACATCACACTATTAAAGTGTTTGTTGGTTATTGCAGTGGTATATACGCCTTGGTAAAAGGTTAATCAACTTATATCCCAGCGCAAGCTTTTTACAATATGCAGAGCATTGACATTTACACTTCAAAGTACTATTGCAGTAATTTTAATTTCGATATCAAAATCGTCTTCTTTCAATCGGCAATGTTGTAGCGATATTCTTGGACCTTTGATTGACTCTCGTGTGTGGGAACTGTTAAATCGAGTACGCCCAAAGGGGACCATAACGCCACTATTTATTTCAATGCTTTACTGGTAAACCATTCTTTCGGCATAGGAATATATCAACCCGTATGACCCGTAATGTTAAGTAAAACACCAATTATTATATGTTTTGCTGATTCCATTTTTTGCTCAATGGTTGATGAGTTTCTCCAATACTGAAGCCGTTATATACAACATATGGCCAGTTCACTAAACATCAAGCCTTTGATGTGTTTCTATATTGTCGGCGTTGAGTGGTCTCTGTTTAATTGATGAGTAATTAAATAGTTGAGGAATTTTTAAGAATAATTTACTATACGACGTTCATGGAATGAGCTCATAGAAAGCATTAAAAACACTCCGTAATATTGTTTATGTATTTACCGCATCAATAATGCAATATGTCTATCTCTTTAAACCGTAAATTCGTAAATTGCAGAAAATGTAGAAGCACTATGTTGCTATTTTTTGTTAATGGACAAAATCCTCTTTTATCCTGCAGTACAAATTTATGCGTAAACAAGTTATATAATTGCCAACTTAATGGATTGCATTCAACCGTGAATCTAACATAAATCCCATATCGCGTTTTTGTGATGGATTGTATTCACAAATAGAAACTATAAATAACTCGATAGATTATGAAACCACAATGAAGTTTATTTGTCAGTGGGAATTGCTGTTGGCAGCCGCAAAACTTTCAGAATGTACGGTAAAAATGAAATTTAAATTTTTACCTAAAACTATCTATGCTAAAATTTGCACAACCGTTGCAATCATAATTGCCGAAACCCTGAACTTAATATGCCACAAGTTACAAAATCTGTTTAAAATTGAATGAACTTGTCTCAGTCATTGTTATTAATATGGTACACGTCACAAGTAAATAGCTATACAACACGTGAGATTATTTTTACCTGTTTCCAGTGTCTCAATCTATTAAATGTCACATCACGTGATCAATTTCAATGGAAGTCAGTTGAAGAAAGCACGTAGATCGGCAACAATCATTGCAACTGTACCAAAAAGTAGAGCATGTGCAACTCACATCTCGCATCTGCGCTTAGATCAGCATGGAACTGTCTGCTGAGTTGGGACTCAGTTGCAGTCAGCCAGAGGAAGCTACTCACAGCGAATCATTAGGCCGATCTACGATAGGCATGAGAATATAATATCCAATAGGCAACTTTGAGTATTTTTATCCAGTTTTTCTTTATTATTCCAATCCGTCAGGATTCAGACTCTATCAGTGCAGATAGGACATTACTATAAAATTACATAGACATTAAAGGCCTTGGCAGTAGTATTCTCTCAACGGATAAATAGTTTATTGAAAAATCAAATTATTAATGCTTCTAATATGTGAGCAATGAATTCAATGTTTTCGCACATTGAAGTTCGAATGCCGTTATGTTGTTACCGGTACACGCAACTACATAGCTCTATACAGAAAGAAAGAAAAAGCCGTACAATATCCGCCTAAATTTGTTACCTTACAACAACATTTTGGGCTTTGAAAATGTATGTATTAGCAGCAACTAAAAGCTTTTGACAGAAGTTTTTAATGTAGCTTGTTTTAAAACGTGTTACCTTCCATTATTGAGGTGCAGACAAAATCCATGTACATCTCTTGAGAATCACAATGTTCCAAGGCGGTGGCGAACTATTTAACCTTCTCATAATCTGAGCCACAAGAACGTACACTGGGGAACAAGCGCATATAGTTATATAGGGGATGAATGTAGAAGTTAACACAATGATCAATTTAATATATGTCCTTCGTTTTGGTGTAGGGAAAAAAATAGCGTCAAGATGGGTGACACACAGCCGCTCATTATGGAACAGTTTAGCAGTGGAAATAAGAAATTTAAATAATGCTGTTGAACCATTCAAGGTTGATTATTTTGTATCATAATCAACTACAGAAGTGATAGATATCGGACAACACTTGTACATAAGATGCGTGTTACCGCTGACGTCATTGCAATCTTACTTAGCGCACTTACTTATATTGTGACAAGATCATGACTGAATTGTATACGTCATTACTGACATTCTATCATTCTAAACAATAATATCTGTTTTAATAACAATTCAAGGTCATGATGTGAGTTGAATAAAAGTATAACATAACTCGTTGAGCTTTGACTACGATTTAGGATAAACCATAAAAATAGGCCTTTGACTAAACTGCAATTGCTGGAAAATCTATTTTGATACAGGAGCCTAAAGAATGTGACAAAACAAATGAAAGCAAAACCAGAGAACTCCGCAATATTGCTTTATTGCTTAGGGGGAAATCATTTATATATGACGTTTTGATTTTCTTTGATATTAGACCCTATTAAGATAAAATGAAATAAACACCTATGAAGTAATCACATTACACCTGAAGAAGTTATCATCTACTGTTAGAGAAAACTTGTGTGTACATGTACTTACAATATATACAGTTAGTCTCAAAGGTGCTACCAATTGGACTTATTTTTTACCTATTTCAGTGTTATTGTGTTTAACAGACAGTTGTGTTGAATTCTCTTTTATTCGTACAGCAATATATGTTTAAAGCAACTAATCATCATGTTTGATTATAACAGCATCAGCTAAGGTTGTCTTTTCTTTCCTCAGGTGAAATATATTCTCTATTAAGACATGCTAGTTGTGTGCCCTCTTCGACCGTCACCTTTCTGTATCGCATCAACTCTGATACCCAGTTATTATCTGTTAAATATCTTTTCAAATCTGTAAAAGAGTGTACTCTTTAACAGTGTACTTAATATAAACCTCTCATCAGCATGTACTAAGTCTGACATGTATCGGTGTTACGCACATATGAGGCAATAAATCAACCGATGTGAGCTGTCGATGTGTACGGACCAAATTATCATACCTAATAAGTCAGCCTGTTTCTTCTCTTGCCTGAGAGCATAATTATGTTTAATGAAGACTGAAATTGGTTTTAGTCAACATGAACACGAGTGGGTACTACAGATAGATAGTAGATTTATTGGCACTAGATATTTGTTGAAAAAATAAAAGTGTTATTCTAATATATGGATATAAAACAGATGATTTTTTAACATTGATGCCAGAATATTGTGTCAAAATACAATAATATTATCATCTCAATCCTGGGTGAATAGAGTACAACAGGTTCGGGTATTCTAGCAAGTGAGCAAAAGAGTGCAAAATCAAATCAGGCTAACTTATCCTTTGGTATCTACGATAACTTTGTATCAAAGGCACATCAATTGTCAAGTAAATGAATCATGCTATCGATAATGGTAAGACGTTTATAATAATTTGACTCCCCCGCCCCCTAATCAAACTTTCTTTATTCCCTATTCGTCATGATAAGAGTTAACAGGTTAGTATTTCACCACGTGTCTACGCGTCAGTGATAGACAGGTCACCATATCATCAAATGAAATGCTTCTCACTTGTCAATAATGACTATCCTGAGATTTACTACTTTTTAAAAATTTCACTACGAATTTCTTGAATCTTTTTGTTGGCAGCAGGCTTTCTTTGGAATTGGCATAGATAATTAAAACAAATTGTTGTGATTTACCAGCTATAATTTGAAATGATATTGTACACTGTAGATTGAATGGCATTGTATTGGTTTTGACGGAATTGATTTTCCGACATTCTCTAGAGCAACATTTCTTCTTGAGTGATACTTCTGAAGACTAAAACTAAAACGTAAAAAAAAAAGACACCAAACGGTCACATCGCAAGAATGATTTGTACGTACAATAAATATGGATTAACAGCAATTAGTACTGACAGACTTCTAGGCAGCTTCATTTTAAAGTAGTTTGTTGTAACTTCCATTATTGAAAAGATAGAGCAAGTGAAGCGATTTCATTGGGAATATCTTCACCAACTCCATGATGATACGGATTTATTATTTCCAGACAAAATGGCCGCCATTTAAATTGTGAATAATGTATTCAAATCATACAAGCTTCATCTGGGAATTTAACCTTCGTCGTATTCAGCAAATCCCACCCAACACGTCCACAAAAAGGAAAGCACTCTCCAATAAAAAAAAAACGTATGTCCGGACAGTGTAGAGTACTGCCAGTGGGAATGTCATCTCGAAACACACGACCCTTAGCGAGGAGGCCGGGAAAATAGTTTGAAGGCACAATTTCTTTAATGCATATAATTTAAAAATAAGAGCGAGCAGATGTTTGTAGTATTGATTTTCCTTGTGTGATAATCATAAAAACCCACAATTCTCAATTTCCCTTTGAATTTGTTTGTGCTATAATTCAAAACTTGTTTTTGTCAACGGAGGAAATTATTTAAAGACGTTTTATTCTTTGGTTTCCTTGAATTGATTAAATTAAAGACGACGAAAAAAAAAAGCGATATTAATCAATGTTTTATTGCGCTTACTGAACAACTAGTGCCGTTTCTCCTCTGCACGAAGAGGTCATCTGGCAGAGGGCAGCTTATTTCAAGCTCATATTCATACTGTCATACTTAGCAATGCGGAAATATTATCTTACCTACAGAGCTAGCACAAGTGACGTCATAGTTTTTGTTGTGTTACTTTCTCTGTCATATATTTGAATAAACTGCCCTCATATAGCTGAAATAGCCTTCAAAACTGTCTTTAACATCAACCACTCAATCAATCCTATGCTCTCAGAGTATTAAAGATAGTTGACACAGCTAATCAGAGATCCGAATAAACTATTCAATTGGCGTCTTAAACTGTGAGGTCCAGCTGGTAACGCATTGTGTTATCTGTATATGCAAACAAGAAATTGCCTGATACCCACACTGCGTTACAATATGGTATGTGCTTCTATGCTTAGCATTACTTGGTATTGCTATGGATAGGCGTTCTGGGAGCAGTCTTGTTATGCAATTGTCTCAATGGCTCGAAGTTGTAATTTACTTGTGACTCTTGAGATTTTAAATTTTACTTGGGGTAAAATTGGGTTTCACCTTTGCAAATACATAATGTGTAAGTTTTAAAATTTTTGACGGTTATGTACGGGTAGATGTGTGTGGTTGTGTGAGCTTTGTCTAGTCATTGAAGTTATTACATATGAGGCGTCTTGAGAATTACATTAAAAAAAACCCAATTTCCCCTAAAAATGAGCATTTCTTTGTATTTTTCACAAAACTGTGTACAGATGCAAACACTGTGTCTATTTATTTGTCAAAAACACGAATTTGTCTGGCTTTTTTTTATTTTGGGACCTAATATAGCCAGCTATTACCCCTCGCTGAAATCAGTTTTGGCCCGTTGTGGGTAGGGAACCTTGGCTTATGACTAAAAATATGCCTCTCCCTTTAACAGACCACTATAGACTAAAATTACCTCATCGAATTGCATTTACTGGATATTTGGGTTATATTTATCCCCATTTATATCAAATTACTCTTTGTCACTTCGAAAAGAGTGTTAGAATGGATAATCTAAGGCACAAACCCCTGTTCATAAGCAACAGAAGACAGCCTTGAATAAGTCAGACAATG
>JAVFBZ010002004.1:0-12562 GCA_032466195.1 Katharina tunicata
TACACACCAAACAAATAAATAGAACAAACATTGCACTGGTATCACGTGACGGAGTGGTTCACAGATCCCCCTAACCTATGTTTGAGAGTTCAAATCATGGCGAGAAGGTGAGCTGTGGTTTGGTGAAATGGCCTTGGCTTTTACGATGTGAATCAGTTTGTTGGGTCAAGTAGATTGCATGTATGAAGGCCGACGGTTAACAGCATACATTTTTCTTATTATAACTATTGTTGCACAAAATTTTTTTTTCATACAAAATTCCGTCTAAAGGAAAATGGGTCCATAGGCCTGCAAGTTTTTCATCCCTGGATGGCACTGGAAAAGTTTCTTTGAAACCGCATTGGAAGATATAAAGATTAATTGATTTACATCTGACCTGACTTTTCTGTATGGGCTGTGAATTTTAACTGAACAATTCGCTAACGGATGTGTATTATATATCTTGCTACTCAATACCACATTACTGCATCAAATATTGAGAGCAACTTTGTTTAGAACAGTGTATTACTCCAGTATTAAACCTTAAATTCTGATTTTAATAAAATGTTATATGCAAAGCAATTAAAATGTAGCTACACAACTAAACACAAATTTCTTTTGCGCAGAAAGTGCGTAATCTCCTGAAACGACAGTTTACAATATTTCTTTATGATTAAGTTATGTATGATACCGAGAGCAACTCTCTTAAATTGTAGCATTTTTACAGAAGATAAAACAAATTACGCTTAATTGAAAGTAAACAGTGATTTCAAATCATACTTGAAGTACGATTAATCGCATAAAGATAACAAGAAACTCTTAAACGATCATGACGTTTGATTAAAATCGATTTGTGGTTCGTGTGTTTAGCAACAACCATGAGAATTGCCAAATTGTTTACTGTCTAATTACAGAATGGCTTTTTTTTAAATGTGTATATGGCAAACAAATTGTTATTTTTTTTGTGACACGAGAATACCAATTCAAATCATCTTTTTCAAAAGAAGGAAATGTGACTTTAATTTGCACATGCACTTGGCAGATAATCTGAAGTGTTTTTTTATATTTTAAAAGTGCTCATTCTTAGATCTATTAATACAGGAATAACAAAAATACAAATGATACATGTTTGAGAAGAACAAAGTCAACCGACTCGACGTAGCAATCAATCTCCACTGAGAGAGGCTCGATAAAGTCTGGTGTGTTTATAAAATCTTTATGAATTTAGACCATAGTTTCCTCAGGACATATAGCAGAGGGGAGAAAACCGTCAATAATATCAGAATTGTGTTGATTTCAGCTGGTAACCAGGTCACCATGGTAATATACATTTATGTCCGAGCATTGAGACATTCACATAACATATAGTTGTAAAGATGACGGTTAAGTACGAAAATTGTAGGAATACATTACCCAGTTGCACCTTGAGAAGAAACCTATTTAATGCTAACATATCAATGACAAGCAATGATTAAACCCGTTGTATGGATAGTAAGTCTTAGCATATGGTTCGAAACGTTGCAACGGAAATAAAGAGGTCATCCAAAGACATCCTTAACGTCTCGGGTTACTAAACTTCTATAAGCCTCTGAAAGGGGATAATGGATATATAGACTTTTAGACCTTTAGATATTTACACATGATATTTTACAAATCATTGACGCTTAAATTGCAAATATGTTTTATACTAAACAAGACGTACATCAGTCTGGAAGCCGTTGTTAAACATGGTTATACTAGCACTTGAATGAACACAAACTAACTGCATGAGAGGCAAAACTGTTGCAAAACAAAATATATAATTTAAAATATAGGCCACAAGTTTACATCACATCCTTCTATGCTTTCCCTTGGGAATATGTTCTGTCAACATCTGGTTTATTTCTCTTAAGATCTGATATCAATTTTACACACTTTTATCAGTCACATTTATCGTTTTAACAAGAATACAGTTGTTTTATTAAAAAATACCAAATACAGAATGTTTTAATTAGAATAAACATTGCATAATAACAATAGTTTGTGTGATATTACCTCTCTCTTTATGTTCCTATACAGGCCCACTCAGTTCATGTAATCACGTTGAAGTTTTCACTAGCCAAAATATTTGACCATGAAGACATCTATTTCCCTTGACAAACAACGCTAATCGATTGGGAAATCACATCCTTTCGTAGTTTTTTTCCATTCTGCAATCCAATTAACAATTGGTATGTTTTATGTTCAGAGTAAAACTTGCTTTACCCACGATAGAGGGAAAAGCCATTTAAAGTTGGGGGAAAAACCCTGGAAATAACCACTAAAAATAATTTGAAACAGGATTTGAAATGATCTCAAATATTAAACCCTTTAAAACCCCAAGACACCATTTTAAAATCTTCTGCATCGACCGTAACTCATTCTGATTCTTAAACTGGACCATTCCATCAAGGTTACATTGGGATAGTATAACATCCTTTTTCCTGTGTGAAAAAAAAACATCTTCTTTTAGGTTTTTATGTTAATAGTACAATAACAGGATTGCTACACTTTATTTAACTGTTCATAACCTTCAGGATATATATAAGATGGCACAACCATATTGATGTCCAAAACGAAAACAATGGTAATTGGTTGAAGACTGTCATAGAGTAAGCATATTTGTATTTATTAATATTCCATTTGTAGAGCCCCACCTATCAGGGATCTTCTCTGTTTAGTGGCAAACAACTAAAAACAAAACACTGCGCCAGGCGATAAATTACTTTTGCTGACTGTTACTTGTATATAAAAATCAATTGATAAATAAATCTATAACCAATTACACCGTTGGAAGTTTACTGTCGGGTTCTAAGTGAAACTATTACTTAACAGCGAAACGGTCAATCGAGTCCGTCTCACGGATGACGCAAGACCCGGAGCGGTACCCAGTGAGATTAAACCAACACTGATCCGTAACTCTCCACACACTTTACACCAATATAAAAATGTTAAAACAGTACTGGTTAGTAAAACCTAATGATATGACCAAAATTACGTCATGTTTTCGTAAAGGTGCTTGCTATAAAGAATAGCTCGGGTTAATGTATGATTAGTCCAGTTTTATAGCCGTGTGATGAGTTAGTATAGATTCTACCAGTGATATGATGCTTTGGTAACATTAATACAGTCCAAGTTGAAACGCTTGATAATAAAACAGTTGTCATCCGTAAAGCCTCAAGTTACGTTTCGCAACTCAACGTTTTTATGTATTTGTACCAAGTTGTGTTTAAGACAACAGGTCAAGTTAGTACACAACGGATGTCAATGTTCTGACCAGTTTGTATTGATCAGTAAAGTATGGTGGCTGATTTTTGCCATTTCGCGTTTTCTTGTTTTCGCTGGGAAAAAAGAGGCGAAAACAAGAAAACGCGAAATGGCACAAATCAGTCACCATAGTAAAGCTATCACTTGGTCACAGAAGGCCATGTATTGGGATCTAAAAAGTGACTAAAGTTGAGGATTTATTTTCACAAGCTGAGATAAGATGGTCATAGAGAGCTGTAGTAGCATGAAGTGTTGAATGATTTGGCGAAAGCCATACTGACCATTAGAAAGAATAGTGTTTATATCAAAAAAATCAACAATCATGTTTTGCGGCAGTTTTTTCAAGAATCTTGCTAAGGCTGAGCAATATGGAAATCGGGCTGTAGTTTACAAAGTTGTGCTTGTCACCAGACTTGAAGATTGGCCTGATTTTGGCATTTTTTGGGAAATCTGGTACAATGCCAGAAGTAAATGACAAGTCTAAAATGTGGGCAATAGGATGGGAAATTAAACACGAGACACGTTTTAGGTCTGATATAGTAATTCCATCAATTCCATGTGCAGATGATTTTAGGATATGTATAGTGGAGTTGACAAGTTCAGGAGTGAGGTGAGAAAATTCAAAGTCATCAACATAGGGCACACATAGAAAATCAGTAAGTTTGGCGAGGGTTTGTGGGATTTTAGAATCCAAGGTAGGGGCAACTGATGCAAAGTAGTCATTAAACCCTTCAGAAATAAGCTGGGAATCAGATATTTCCTGGTCACCAACATTAAAGAAGTCTGGCGTTTTTATGGTGTTTTTGAGGCCCATGAGTTGATTGATAATTTTCCATGTTTGTTTTATATCTTTATTGTTATCATTGAACTTTTCAAAATATATTTTTTAGAATGTCGAATTAAACCATTAAGTTTATTTCTGTATTTTTGGTACTTTTGGCCAGTATGACTGCCTGGGGATTTCAGGTACTGCCTATAGAGGTGATTCTTCTGATGTATGGAAGTGAGGATACCATATGATATCCACGGTTTACCAATTTTGCGAGATATTTGCAAAGTGGACTGTGGATATATCTCCTCGTAAATAGCCGAAAAGGATGTCACAAATTGATCAAGATCATCATTGACACAGACTGTGTTGAGGACATTAGTCCAATCTATGTTCTCAATTCGAGTTTTGAAAACGTCATTTTGGCTATCAGATTTTTTTTCCGGTAGGTAAAAGATGGGGTAGGTTTTGCAGAAGAACTAAGATCGAAAATAGAGAATATAGGAAAATGGTCAGAGATATCAGTAAGCAGTATTCCAGAAAGAAAGCAACCTTCTTGGAAGTTCGTCAGTATATTGTCTATTAACGAGGCGGAGTGGCTGGTTACACGAGTTGGCTTCGTGATTTGAGGAAACATATAATGACATTTTCCAATAATTCTTGAGTGGGAACATGGTGATTTGAGTTAGGCAAATCAAGATTAAAGTCTCCAAGGAGAATGCTCATTTTATTTGAGGGTATTTTACTAAGGATATATTCAAATGTTTTGGTTGAAATGATTAGGAGATCTTCCAGGAGGACGGTAGATTATGCCAACCAGGTAAGTCGATGTTTCAAAAGAAATGTCAATAAAAAGAGATTCATTGCAGTAAGTTAAATCTTCCCGGACATTGCATGATTTTACTTGATCGCTTACATAGAGAATAACTCCGCCACCTTTTTTGTTAATTCTCGGTGCAGAGTACACAGTGTATCCTGGTATTTGATACAGAGATTCAGAGCACTCTTTCAACCAGCTCTCAGAAAAACCTAGTATTGTAAAATGAAATTTGAGGTTATTAAGGTAACCCAGTGTTTTTTCATAGTTTTTGCGTTTATGGTTTTGCGACTGTTTTAGAATGTTTAATTGGGATGCCTACGTCGTCGCAAATTGAAATAAAACTCTGAAGGTCGGTCATACACTTTTCAGAGCCTGGTGGACCAAAAAAGAAAAAATCATCTAGGAGATGGGACATACCAGACACATTGAATTTGTTATACATTATCCATTTAAGGACAGCACTAAGAGATTTGAATATTTTACAAGATGACGACGCACCCATTGGGAGGCATCTGTGGTGAAAATACTGCCCGTACCAAGAAAAACCAAGGAAACAGTAATCGTCAGGATGAATGGGTATAATGCGAAATGCATCTTTTATGTCTGTTTTGGCCATTAAACAATGTTTACCGTGGGTTTGTACTAGTTCTAGGCGTTTTCTATTGTTTCGTATTGAAATGACGAGAACTCCTTAGGTATGCATGAATTAACGGAATTAGCCTCTTTAGGAAATGATAGATTGAGGATAAGGGGAAACTGGCCCGACTCTTTTTTGGGTATTAAACCCAAAGGAGAGCAACAACATTTTTCATATGGTGGGACAGAGAAAGAACCCGCTACTCGGTGTAATTCTAGTTCCTTCGATATTTTATTCTGGGTAATATTTTTGTGTTGTAAAGCTGATTGATGGTTTTTAGGGGTAATTTGTTTGGGAAGCTTGTCTGCCCCCAAATTAAATCCAGAAGTGAGGCCGTTTAACAAACTAAACTTTTAAACCAAAATTTGTTGTGCAACTACGGCAGCTGACGGACACTTGCAGACATGGACTGGTTGCTTTGTGCTGGTCGACTCTGGCTCTGGCACAGGTACTGATTGAGGCATTGGGCGACGTTTAGATTTGCTGTATGTCCTGGATGCCTTACGCTGTGGAGGCATTATGGAACCTGCGAACACAAGATATAACATAGGCACAGCTTTTGGACAACTTAAAAATTGTATTTTTTTGTTTTGTTTTGATTTGATTTTAAATGTTATTATATAATTACACAAAATGGGCATACTGACCCGCTGCTTTCATATATATATTTTCATATATATATTTTTTAAATTATGATTGGGCACACTATGGGGTGTCCCATAATGTTTTGATGGGAAACAATTCCCAAATAACTGGGCACACTGTCCCACAATGTTTTGATGTGATACAATTCCAAAATAGTTGGGCACAACTGTCCCGCAATGGTTTGCTGAGAAATAATTCACAAAAAAAAATCGGGCGCACCGTCCAGCAATGTTTTGTATGGAAGATAATTCCCAAATAAATTGGGCACACCGTCCCGCAAATTTTTTATTTTATTTTTATTTTGTCTGTAGGGCATGGTATTTTTAAAAACTATTCTTTTCCTTTGCATTGCCGATTGCCACTTTGACACTCCTAGCCAATTTGTCTGTGCCTTAAACAATTTGCCTTAGACAATTTAAATGAACTCCGTCGGAGCAAATTAATGACTCGGTGTTTTGCCAGAATCCCCAGTGGTGCCACAGCTTAATGTTATCTGTAGACCTTCTTTTGAGACATTTGTTAGAAAGCGAAACTTTCGAATTTTATTCGTGAGGCGACAAAGCAGAATTCCGCAAAACATATCGCGGAAACAACTGTCCGATTATAACGTATTTAACGCTATGGGCAACAATTAAGAAATCTGCCAGCACGAACATGTCTCTGGCTAAACGCTCTGGGCAGCAGTCTAGTTTTGACAGGTCATTGCCGCCGACCTGGAGAAAGACGGCATCGGGACAATATTGCTCTACCACACTAAGGTCCCGCTGGATAGACCGCCTGCCGGGGCTGACGGTTGCGCCGGAAACTCCGTGGAAAGCAACCTGCAATGTTGTGCCGTTACGGCCTAAGTTTTCCCAGTCCGAACGACGCTTAACACATTTTTCCAGGCGAGAAATAAACGAATGACCAAGAACTAAAATATGATCAACCATAATTTGATAAATAATTCGAACAATAAAAGTATACAAACGAATTGCTGCTGCTCCCAAAAGGCTGAATCCTTTCCGAATTTAGACAAACTTTGGGCTGTAATTTAGACAAACGTTGGGCTGAAATAAAATGACTAAAAGTACATAAATTTTGATGGCCGAAAATATGTCTTTCTTAAAGTGAGTGATGAATAAGAGTGGCGAGGAACGCGGAGCTGTAGTTCGAGCCCTGGCGTTGCTATGACATCACCCTCTAAGCTTCGGAAACGTCACAGCTCATCTTGCCTGGATGCATTCCGAGGGACGAGGTCAAACGGGTGCAAGTAAATAAAATGAAAGTAATATGTACTCGCACAAATATGTTTATTTGTTAATAAACTTGTATTTGCCCATCTATAATTCTTTACTAATGACGCAGGTAGGCCCAAAATATATGCATACAGTAGTACTATCTTACACAAAATATGCACATCATATACTTCTTTTTTCATTTTGTTTTCAAGAGGTGATTTGCATATTTTAACTTAGTCTATATTATATTAATGAAGGAATGATGTTTTTATTTGGCTTCGGTTACTGACGTAATTGCTGCGTTATATAGAGTCATATCATTGTTTTAACTCATGGTAAAGAGTTACTAAAGTTTTCATTCTTAACATACATTTTAAATTTCTATCATTTAATGATAACGAAAACCATATGTCCTTATCAAAAGTATAAGAATATTACACTACTTGACCAATAAAACAATAGGGCAAAGATATATATTCACTCGCCTAGGTAAAATTCAATACACATGGTACAGATCTCATGACTGATGGTTGGGCTATCTTACTGTTTGTAAGATAGTCTGACGCAATGTCTCATTAATGCACTGACGCAATGTCTCTTTCATGCACTAAAGTATCTCTTTTTGGTAATTAAATATTATTAAATTGTTCATAGAAAAACTATAATAACTCGAAAAGATCGCAAGGTGACAGCTACAAACTTTGGGTAAAAATAAAGCTGATGTATCACTGGGGTGAATTTGTACCGAAAACATCTATTGTTTTTTTCGTGGGGTGGGTTGGGGGTGGATGGTGTTTCGTAAAATGTTATTGTCAACTTTTCTTTATCAAAAATACAAAATAATAAAGAGAAATTTAAAAATATATATACGATCTTAGTCTCACTATAAATATAAGAGAAATGAGCTGGATAACATAAGCTTCAATGAGTCCTGGTCTATTGTCAAAAATCGGGTAGTCAAGCTAGTTTATAGCTGTCATGTAGGATGACTTTAGAGCCGACGTATGCCTTCCCAGAAATTTGAACTGGTTTTTTCCTGGCAAAAAGCGTGCGTAAGTAAGAAAGTAAAACCACCTATCACGTTCACCATGTTGTCGCAACAGACTAAATCCACAGAATGTCCGAAATATACTTATTGGACATAGTTGGACTTAGTTTCCGTGGTGTTGTTTCAGGTGAGTTCATTATGACGACGGCTTGCTGCACACATGTTATTGATAAACATTGCTGTACGTTGGGGTGGTGAAGTGTCTACCAAACGAAATTAATCACCTGGACTTTTGATAGACTAAAATATAACCATTGCATGGTCCGTGATTTAATTTATTCTCGAGTCATTTAATCATTGCAGTAATTTGTGGTAAACCTTAAGATATATTAAATCGCCGTGTTCGAGGTGAACGCTACAATGGGTAATTCATGGATATAACATTATACATGAAAACGTTCCGGATCCGACTCAATGCGGAATTGAAGACAAAATCCTGTTTGTTCATGCTTGGTGTGTGTTTGTTGCAAGGACGTTTTAGTGAAATAATTATGACAACTTCTTTACTAAACTTATTGAGAATTGTGCGCATTGATGTGCATTCGGACATTATTAATATTAGATTTGACGATTTTTATAGTCTATAACAGACACTAACAAATGCGAAAATTGGCAGTTATCATTGGTTCCCGCTTGAATTATGTCAGTCGATATATTTTCTGCTAAGGCAAATAATGGAATTTAACCCAAATATTATGAACTTGAAACCTTAGTCTTTTAATATGTAGGTTAAGTGTTTTAATATCTCAGATATCTTTTGAGGCATATGTTTTGTCTCTTGATCGGATCATATCATAACGAAGCAAGTGGGTTCTACATTTCGGACCAACGCTTGAGATTAGGTCATAAAACTGACGACAATATTATATTGCGTCTCGATGAAATCTTATATGAGTGATAGGAATGCTATAAAGTGTACGTAATATCCCCCGTGTTATGTTACAACCCCTGCCTCAACTTCTAACGACAACACTGCCAATATATCAACGAGAACGACGCCCATTTTTTTGTACACTTATTCTTGCGCTATTTTCCAGTATAAAGCCCACTATGGGAAACTTTGAGTTAAAATTAGTGTTAGCTGACCATAGTCAATAGTAAAACTGTATCCTTATATACCACCTTAAGTGGGAAACTGCTATTAAATCACCTGGACACATTTGTGCGGGCCCCTGTAAAGTATTGATTTTTGTTTCTGTGTTTATATTACAATCGATCTTAAATAAAACATCTGTTATCTTATAAATTAAACTGCACACACAATGCTAAATTTCATAATCAATACAAAATTGTGATAACTAAATAGTCCTGGGTTTGTGTATTTTGTTACACAGACAATAGAGCTTTATAATCTGAACTGGGCTTGTTCGTCACAACGGAAAAGCAGAGGGGAGATTTTATGTTCTGCTGTAGATGGGAAAATTATTTTTTAGCCATATAACTAAGCCGTGTGACCGCTATAAGCAGTGTTGACATGAGCATTAAAGATTCGCAGACTTGGCAAATATTTACCATCTCTCACAATTTTCTTGGAACAAATATTTTGGCAGATTGCAATTTCGAAACTAATTTATCAGGAACATTTAAATCTTTTCTTGTTCTAGATTAGTCCCACCATTATAATTGTGAAGGTTATAGACACACTTGAGTAGAAAAACGACCCTCCAATTATAAGCAATACACGCTTTTAAAGTTGAATCGCTCAAGTAACAGTGTTTTTGGAAGAAACCCCACAGTTACTCAAGATGTTGATAAAAAAGTCGAGCAAAGTGGGTTACTAATTGACAAGGATAGGCCTATGGCACTAAAATGCAATTATTTGATTCAAATATTTTGCGAAAGATTATATTTTACAGTTAACAAATTAAGGCAATTTTTTCGTAATACAGAAAGGATTACAACCTTTCACAACTTATGTGTCTTGGGCGTTTTTCTATTAATTCTTTCGTATAACAAAATAATATAATATTCTCCCTGGGGTTTACTTTTACATTATTGTTGTCGAATACACCTAAATCAAGATATAAAAATACACGATTTAACAAAAGATATTTTCCAGCTATCAAATTCAACAAGTCATCATATATTATTAAATATTAACCAGTGCTTTTATCTGGTTCATTAAAAATGAGCTTTTGTCATACAAAGACGGATTGTTTACCAATTCGTTACATATTAAGCAATTTTTTTGCAAGTATCAATACTTTTTTTTCTTTTGCGTATTGTGTAGCGAAGGGATCTTAAACCTAATTCTGCTGTATTCGGGAGAAACATGGAAACATGTCACAGGAAAGATGTCGTGGAAGATTTCGCAATATCTTACAAGAAACAGTTCGGAATGAAATAAGGTAGATTCTTTCATTTGACTTTCCATTCTGAATCCCACAAAAAAGGGCCCATATCTGACATTTGAATTATCCCCACCACCAACACAAAAGTCGCCATCATGTGATGTAGAGCATAAGTACGCTCCGTATTATGTCATATTACCTTTTTAATTGACAATCTTTTCTCATTAAAGGGCTGATTTTGAACATTCCTCAGCGAAACTCGTACCGTTTCGCCCACGTTGGCATTATTATTGATTGATCGATTGGTTGGGATTTTACGTCGTGCTAAGGGTCATTTCATTTATATGACGGCGCGCCAGCCCAAAGGGCGTAGGTAACGACCATAAGCGACACCTGCGCCATAGAGACATCATAATGCATTTACTGGACAAAAACAGGGCACCTAAAACAATCCTCCTAATGCCAGGACGCTCCCACCCATCCAGTGAAACCTTTTTTCCCCACACAAATTTTAGTCTCATAACTGACAATTATCTTAAGATGTGTTGCTTGTTGCGATAACGTTTTGCAAAATAAACCACTGAGGTTTCCTCATCATATGATATCTTTACGGGATTATTTGACTCGTGTGAACTAAGCACGATTGATTTTGAATGTTGGAAACAAAGTTAGACAAATACTATAATTCCTAATTTTTGCACGATTTATGAATTGAAATATATGTATATATAATAATTAAAAATATATATAATAATTATTAAATACAGCCGTGAGAGTTGATTAATATCGCCTGCAGATGATACGATCCATCATATGCATAAAAAATGCCCCATGCCTCTTTATTTAGTAGGAAGGGCGGATATGTACGATAAAAGCATATCGGTTTTATGAGAACGCTTAAATTCGATATTTGGGTCAATCCTAACTTTTCCACGAAACGCTTACAGTATTAGCATTGAACTGTATTCGTTCTGTCTTGAGTCAGAAACACATGGAACGGATAGTTTGGAGTAATGGGTATTTGGACAATGCGTAAGATGGCAGGAGCGAAATTATTTTGCATTCATTAGTTTTCTTTCGTCAATTTCTCACAAAAGTCTTAACACGTTTGAGGTTTAAGCTCTGCCCACGCAATGTACAGGAACAGCATTGATCACAATCTCACTGAACCCCACTTTAGCAACAATGTTCGGTTCATGTTTTCAATATCTGACAAAAATCTATTTATTCATGATTCGCTTCCCAATAAATATTAAATGATATTGTTGGTGTAAGTCAAGTTGCTGTCCAAGACTTGTGTAAAGTCTAACGACTGTTTCATTTCATTTTGTTGAATTTGCACAGGAGTAAAAATGTAACGATATTACATGTCATATAACAAGCTTAGTTATCACTCTCGGTAAACACATGAGACGGCACAACGAACATAGAGTTAGACGGTGTATTTGAACGGTTATCGGCATCTAAGTTTTGACCGGGCTATATCCAACAACTTAGTGCTTTCAACGGTGAGGCCAGAAACACAAAACCTTCAGCGATTTAAAGGATTACATATTTCACTGTACATTAAGATCACAGAAAACCGGTTAAAAAACACAATACACAATTCTGTTCAGCAATTAATATTGGTGAATTTTGGGGTTTAAGAAATGGCAATACATCTCAATATATATAGGTGAAATGTCACAAGAAAGTGTTGAATTTTTTAAAAATATCCTTCTTGTGTACAATGGCCATGGATGATTATGTTTCTCAATGCTTCTGGAATGGGACAAAATGGCCAACTACACTAAAAAAAAATTAACACACGTTGTGGCGCGTTTCTGTGGAAATTCGTGTTAAGCGACATGAAATATTCAGATTTTGAC
>JAVFBZ010002026.1:0-12560 GCA_032466195.1 Katharina tunicata
AAATAGTTATGATAATTTTCAATACATTTGGAAGGATTGGGCAAGGCTAATGCATAATTAATATCGGAGAAACAATCGGAGAAACAATAAAACGAGGTTTTACACAGTTCAGTTACATGTATTTGACTTGAAGCTTATATGTTTGTATGTATGTATATTTGTAAATAAAATTAAAAAAAAAACAAAAAAAAAACAAACTATATAATGCTTATCAACCAATCAAGATGCTATAGAGTAATTAATTCTGATTTAGAAAGATTTATTAAATTTGTGTTTGAATTAGCTGTATTAATTAATGAGCTATAACAGCTTTGTTAATTAATTATGATTTAGAAGGCTGTATGAATTTTGTGTTGGAATTAGCTCTATTAATTAATTAGCTGTAACAGCTTTGTTAATTAATAATGATTTAAAAGGTTGTATGAATTGTGTGTTTGAGTTAGCTCTATTAGTTAGCTGTATTAATTAATTATGATTTAGAAGGTTGTATGAAATTTGTATTTGAATTAGCGCTATTAGCTAGTTGTATAAATTAATTATGATTTAGAAGGTCGTATGAATTATGTGTTTGAATTAGCTCTATTAGCTAGTTGTATAAATTAAATATGATTTAGAAGATTGTATGAATTGTGTATTTGAATTAGCGCTATTAGTTAGCTGTATTAATTAATTATGATTTAGAAGGTTGTATGAATTGTGTGTTTGAGTTAGCGCTATTAGTAAGCTGTATTAAGTAATTAATTATTATTTAGAAGATTGTAGGAATTGTGTGTTTTAATTAGCTCTATTAGTTAGCTGTATTAATTAATTATGATTTAGAAAGTTGTATAAATTTTATGTTGGAATTAGCTCTATTAGTTAACTGTATTATTAATTATGATTTAGAAGGTTGTATAGATTGTGTGTTTATATTAGCGCTATGAACAAGTTCAGTACATTAAGACAGTCACTTAATAAATTAGGTCATATCATACCTACTTTTATAAGGATACGACATTTGACCCGATGCCGTCACAAAAAGGAAAAATACATTTGGAAACACTTCTTGTCCATTATGAGCCATATGACACGCACCATTGATTCTGTGAGTCACGCTTTTAACGCCATTCGTCTGATGCCTCCCAACCATGTCTGGTTCTTGACTGTATCGTAGGCTACACTGATATTTGTTTGGTATCGTTTTGATTTTTTATATTTTAACCCCGTGGTGAACGGGGTCTAGATCTTACTCACTCTCTTGCTGGCGCTTTTGTGTTGTTGTTGTTGATGTAACACTAACTAAATGGACTATTTCTCTGTAAATAATGTTAGGATTGTTCTGAAAATTGGACAATATATACCTGATAGTACTACGCAAGTCATAACGGAGCCGGAATTTTCAATTTTATCATGGTTTTCTTAAAAAGCGAGTTTATAAATGCACACAGCATAAAATGTCAAGACTTTGGGGCATATTTTAATAATGCATGCTTCAAAGCCTGCAGCCACATGATTCGTATTTGCTGTAGGCCACGGGGTGTGTCTCGCATTGCGGACTTGTTTATTAAAATACAGTGTTTTTTATTTACTCGCGAATTCTCAAATATGGAAGCCTGAAAAAGTGTTGTAATTGTTATTGATCTCTGAGAATACCATCCTTTCACGCATAATTCCATAACAAAGCTTATTCTTATCGTTAAGAATCAGGAAATACATGACATGGTAACCTCCTCCCTAGGACACGCACACTCTTCTTACAAACAGCTATGTGGTAAAGTAAGACTGCGCTCTGTGAAGGCCATAGGCCTACCTGACGATTTAAACCGTGTGATTCGTGTATGTATCTTTGGTTTGTGTGATGTGATATTACGCTGTCAACGTCCAGCTTACCCCTGTAACCATATTTCCCTCATACTTACACAGCTGACAGCCCGGGCCCCAGTACCCCTGGGCACATCCTCTCCTACACCATCCGGTCTCCTTGTTACAAACATCAGCATTCAAACAACGACAGCGAGAGTTACATTTATAGCCAAACGATCCATCCGGGCATCTGAGTAATAGTTCCGTTATGTCATCTGTGAAGACAATAGACAGTATTATACAAACAGTGTTTAAAAGCAAGGTGGAGAAGGATTAACCAGTGGCATTAGAAACTTTCCTGGAAGCTTTAAAAAACAGACGTATGTGTGTTGTTGTTTGGATCTAACATTACATTTTTACTTAAATATGGAATTATAACCAAAATTGTGTACTTCTATAAGATAGGCCGCTTAAAGCTGTTTCCAAAAATGTTATTCTTGGTGTCATGAAATTTTTAGTTTACTCGTAAGAGCCGAATTAAACATTGTATTGTCTGGTGGTATTTTCATTACACATTGTCTCTCGATATCATAATGAGTTTTTCAAAACATATATTCCCCACAATTATTGCAGATATGTATTTGTCTGTCAATTAAGTGTAATTCTATATTTACTGTAAAAATTTGTTTCAGATATGTATATTTGTCAGTCAATTAAGTGTAATTCTATATCTTTTGTGGTTTTCACGGAAATGAACTTAATTATGTTTTTGTATTTTATGTATAACTTTAATGGTCTGAGTCAACCATAATATAATATTCTTAAGATGGATATAACAAGAATTAGGAAAACTCCACATGCACTCTCAGAACACCATTTTTGGAAAACTGCTTGGTACGCTTGATACAATCAGACCCACTTAATTTTTAAGGGTTTATTCCACTTTAAACAAGCAATCATTTAAACTTCTTTATACAGGTGGTTATTCAATATTTAATGATTTGTAAACCGTATTGATTGTAGATCACATACCAGTGTTTTATAATATAAGCTTTGATCTAATAAACCGGCGAGAGTTAAGCCAATATTGTGAACTTTGACTCATGCGTTTGTTATCAAAACCTTCATTCTCTTTATAATACAGCATGACTATTAGGTACAATGTTGGATTATTCATAGTTCTGTTAACTGGCGGTGCTTTGTCCCTCGTGAGCGTTGTGTTCAGTAAACAGCGTTTACCTGAGAACAATCAAGAATAGTTTCTTAAAGAATAAGCGGACAAAGACCCTCTTAAAAGTAACACTGAGCTGTATTATTAGTGGGGTTACATGAGATCAGGGTGTTGGCACGAGCAATAGATACCTTCTACCTGCCACTACGCACTGCTAAATTTATTGAAATTTTATACGGCTAACAGAAGTGCTCTCCTCAAGCTGGAATATACAAATTTTAGTGCTGAAGCTATAGTGAGAGAGATACAAAGGGAAACATCGCACCACACTTTGAACTTTGCACGCATAAGGAACCTGTGAATCTTATTCTAGTTTTAGAAAATCGAAATCTGCCTAATAATTTATAGAACATAGGCCTACATTTTCTCCCCTTTCCCTCAAGAGTTGGAGTCAGTCCATTGCCGCCATTGGCACTCTTAACTTTCAAAACCTTCCACGAACACGGAATAATGCGAGGGAAAGTGAAAGATGTCTTTAAGTTGGCCTGGGCTATTGTGTTACGCTTTTAGAGGAGAACTTGTACAGGTCAGCGAGTCCTGTATCCAGGCCCTCGTCGACACCAGAATCGTCAGCTACCGAGAAAGTCTAATCAAATGAGCAAATTCTTATGCAATTCTGCCACGGAGACAAATTGTGATAATAATGAAGCAATTCACAATCAATTACCCCGATGAGTCAATATGAAGCCTCGATCCCTGTTACGGTATTCACACGAAACTGAGAGATGTCAGGCGAAGTGGGGCCAGGCCAAATGCCCATGCAAACTTCCTACAGCCAACATAGGGAGATAAAACTCTTTAAAAAAGAAACGCATAGTCCAAATGAGCAAGTTGTCCATGTGCTTACTGAAGATGTACATATCTCATTTCCATTTCTTTTCGCAATGATGTAATTGTGAGGCATTACTCACATTAGTCAGCAGTCTTCCTGTCACGCGTTGACCAGTACCTCAAGTGTTTGTGGTGAACCTTGTTTGTCCAGCTCACCCCACAGAATATCGTGGTATCGTGTTAATAAACTGATGACCTGGCCATGGTGGCACACTGAGGTTTATGTTTTGACAAAGGAAGGCGAGTTAGACACAAATTCTTTATAAACACTGAAGAAATCTAAATATTCAAGTCACAAATATTTTCGTATAATTCTTTCCCAAAAAAACCCCAGGTAATTTTGCTGAAGCCCAAAAACATTTGGCAATTGAAAGTATGAAAACAATGTAAGTAATTTGGAAGAGCTAAAGCAGCTTCGTTTGTTGTTTGACCGTATCATTAAATACTTCACCAAAGCAAATCTGTAGTGTGTAGCTGTGCATCCCCCCCCCCCCCTCCCCTAGAAATATACATATACACAAGACTGTCTTCATTGGGCTAAAACCGTAATTGGGATTGTCGTAATTAATCCTGCACTGTGTAAAACGTAATGATCTCCCATGGCAGCAATTTTCAATAGACATTGATAATACTAAATAGCATGTGGACTCAAGAATGTATGGCTGACACAGAAATTTATCATCGTAAAACGGCTCGTCTCAACAGTTGAACGAGATTAACCGATGAATATCTCCAGAAATAGACTGATACTATTAAAACTTCGCCTAAGTTTGAACTTTATGAAGTAATAAGATGAAGGCTTGAGTACCAACGATATTTCACTGTAATGCCTGCAGACTTTTACTCTAAGTTTGGTGATCATTTAAAGTTTTTAACCACAAGTTAGATATTATGCTGAGAGGAGACGTTAGGAAAATATTCCACGTGAACTTTGCTAATGTGTATTTTGAAGAGAAAATATGGTCGATAAAGATTATCATCCAATGTTATTATGTACAATGTCAATGGCTTCCTTGATACTATTGAAATTATTCAATGTATACAAGCTAAAAAAATCTTCTAAATAACCCCTCTAACAAGTTAATATAAATTTGTGTACGGTCCTACGTGATATATACCAATTTATAATGTTCATCATTTAACCAATGAACAGACCGTGAGTGTAATAAAGCTGTTATTGTAATTATTAAACTGATCCATGGCCAGAGATGTGTGTGGCGTAGCATTGTGGCGCTGAAACAACGCACTTTATCAGTCCATATCGACAAAAATGTGATTTTGAATACTTTAATCATTGTACCCCATTTTAATATTGTCACCTCAGTCGTGTACATGGAGTCAATATAAACCCCAATAGTCACCCTCGCTAAGACCGTGGTAATGTGTAAATATTGGTCTGATTGTCATTTGCTCTAACTTCATATCTGGTATGCTAAGGTTGACACGGTGTTACAACGTCAAAACAAAGAGACAGGAAGATAAGCATTAGTTGTTGATGGGTGTGTTATAATGTTATCTTTACAATGACTCGATAGACTGACATATCATGTACTTGGTGTTATCTCATTACATGTATATGACCTTTGTCTCAAGAGTTCTTATTCGACGTGTATGTGTTTATAAAATAAATCAAACATAAATTGGTAGGCAGTAAATGTTCCATACCGTTGATTGATAAATCAAGCAATCATTCAGCCAGGACAGACACCAATCCACTCGTTCAATATGTTAATACAACGCCCGCAATTCTCCCAACCAACAATATGGACTCGGCTAGATGTGAAAAGCATTTGTTCATGACAAATATTGTATGGGAATTCAAGGAATGTGCTCTTTTAAATAGTTTAATACAACTTAAACCTACAAAATGTTAGGCAATACAATGCCGACTGGCTGGCATAAATTGATTGATTGATTGTATGGTATTTAACGCCGTGCTCAAGGCTATTTCACTTATATGACGGCGCTGTATTCCAACAGCAAACAGCGATTCTTTAAATACACATAACATGTTAAAACACTGTAATGTTTCTGCTGTCGAACAGATAATGTTTCTCCAATGCTAAGTATGGCAGCATGAACATCATCTGGAAACATACCACCCTTATTCTGAGGGCGGCTTTCATAAAGAATATCCGCACAAACCCCAAAGATGACGGCTTTCTTTTCATTTCGTTTTAAAGAGCCCTATTTACTTATCAGGTTTTGTTTGATCCCCAACCCCATTTACAAAACAGTCGTTCAATAAATCGCTGGTAACTGGAGGACTCCAAACCATTATAAACGCCCCAAAAACCGGCGGCAGTATCGATCTACGACAAACCTCATCAAAAGTGAACCAAATTTTTCAAATTTGACAATGAACTCAAAAAAGCCTACTGGTGAATTTCATCACCAAATCCGAAATACATTTCCGCTCTGAATTTGAACAAAATTTGATTCAAAAAAAGTGTGTGCGATGTATAACGACAAAGGAAAAGAAAAGACACTCGACATTGTTACAGCTTACTGGTTCCCGGTTCGAGATCTGCTTGTGAAAAAAGTGATCTTTGATTTTAAATTGTTTTAGTGCTTTGGTTAAGTTTATTGACAAGAAGGATAACAACTTAAAACGTTTAATGGTGAATGCAATCCCGATTTGTTGCACATATATTTAAGATCGACAACGGACACCGTAGGAATGAATGTGCATGACCGCATTTCACCGTCCAGACAAGTAAAATAACATACATCCTTTAGAACAACAACAAATTAGCAAATTGGTATTTGATCAATGACGAAACAATCAATCAAAGGAACGGGTTAATGTCGGAAAGATATTACTGACCGATATTAGTCGACACGATATAACTGAACAATACCAGTCGACAAGATATAAATAGCAAATACTACACGTAAGTATACCGTGTAACCAGGCTAGTTTAATGGTAACGATGACTCATACCATCAATGAGAAGACTAGAAGAATTCAGTATGTTCTCCAATCACGTCCGTATCTTTCCAAACAGATTGCTCGAAGCTAGAAACAGATCACGTAACAAGCTTTCTTTTGGATGATTATCATCCAGCAGCACAAAGGATATTTTGCACAAGGACACGGTTTCTTCTCACGAAAAATTATATGTTTGTAGAACTTTGAGTTGTAAATGAAACAGAACAGAATTTGTACATGAGCCAAACCATTTTAGTCTTCACGACTTTTAAACCACTTCATCATAGTAGGCCTAAAAGTCTTGGGACGTCTGAAAGAGGCAACATCAATTCGGAATTGGAAGACGCCAAACTTCAAAGAAGGTTGGGGATTGGGATTGTGCATTTTGAGCAGTTGTTAGAAAAAAATAGATAAAATAGATTTTTGTTCTTAATATAGCTTTATAGCTTTATTCTCCTTTTCGGTAGGATCAGTACTTATAGAGACAAAACAATCTGGGCACGTGTTCATCAGGCTGCTTAGGTCTTTCTTTAAGAAATAAATTTAACACGAAATTATATTAAGTTTCCATTTAAAAATCAATAATAATCCATCATTTAGCATCACAAGAAGTTAAGAAAAATGTTTTTTTACGCTTTTAAAATGATACTTTAAGAAATACTTAAGTAGCTCTATGAATACAGGCACTGGCCTTAAAATAACTCGGTTATATTTTGTACAATGCGTTTTTATTTTTTTATATTTTAACATGGGTATATTTCTTTCCAGGCTTAAGGTATAATCAGTTGTCTGTCGCTCTAATATACTTCCATCTCATATTCGCAAATTTCATAAACGATAGTTGTATGACCAATTCAATAATGAAGGTTTTATGAATTCTGAATATATTATGTCCCAAGGCAAAGGATGGGGGTACAGACTTGTCCAAGACAGTAGCTCAAAATCCCTCGAGGACCAAATTTAACGAGGTAACCAAGGAATGGCAGATGTTGTCCTCTTTGATAGAAAATGCTACACAATCAAATGAATAACTAATATGCTGGACGTCACAAATCAACATTCTGCCATTCTTAGACTGAACTGCCACCAGACGGCGCCACAAAATCCCAAGGGCAACAATCCAATTCCATGTCATTGACGCCATAATGACACACGAAGACTCCGTATTGGTTTACATACAGATTTCTACAATTCTATAGCTAGCTAACAATAGGTTGTACTTTATTGGGACAGTGCCAGTATTCTGTTATGACTGGTTGAACATTTTAAAATAAAAGTTAAATAGTGCAGTCGAAGTTAAGGCCAATTATTTTCGCTGAAGCGCTCATAATTAGCTACTATTGTGTGCATCATTTTTTAACTGGACACCCCTCATTTTAAACTGGAGCAAGCAATGACCAGTCACGGATAAAGATTGGATTCTTAATTGTTACTCTGGTGGCCAACAGTAGGAAAGCCATTTAATGTTCTGGAAGAGTTTGTGTCAGTTAAAACATTTCTAGATTTGCAATTATTCCTATAGCGTTGTAAGCAAATAATGTGGTCACCAATATCCTTGCAGGAATAAGCCAATGTGTTATGTGCTGATTCAGTTCAAACCACAACAACATCTAATTTTTTATTTCAAATTTTATTACTTAATTAACATAAACGCTCGTGTTAATTGCCTTAACATTTCTATATTCTCAGCTTATCACCATAGACGGTAATTGAGAAAATAAAAACCCTGTCTGTCTATTCATATTAATGTGTGGTTCCATAAATACATCCTCAAACACCACTTCATCTTATTATTCATGTCTGATGGGTCTAAGCAAACATTTAGACAAACTCAATTGATTTCAGCTATTTTACTGTATTGGCGCTACTTACATTGGCCAGTCATCGATAAGGTTTTGTCAAAGGTGAGCCTAAACTAATCCATCAAACCACTCGAGTGAGTTAAGGACTTTTGGTTCGATTCCAGACAAACGGGAACCTTACAAAATCAAACCAAGACAATATGCGTGAGACAAGAGTCTGTCGATGACAAGACCTAGTCCGGTTTTTTTTTAGTTATAGAAATGGTGCATGTGGAAGGCATGGCTAAAATGAAGGTGATGGTCAATTTCATTATAATCCTAAACGTTGTCAAAATTGTTAGGATGAAAAGAAATTTTGAAAGACGTTCTTCCTGATTGACGGAATCTTGTCTCAATCAGACATTCCCGAGTAAGTTTCGTATGTGATATAATTCCGACAACTAGATTGAAGACCCCATCATCAAGAGGAATAATAATGTTGAGCTAATGTTTTTAATAAGCCTTATATCTTTAGAACAATCTTTCCAATTTGACCTATACAGTCGTTTGGAGTAATTAATATAAAACATTATTTATGTCCAGATTTCGCTATCCTGTTAAAAATCTTAGAAGATTTCCAAAGTAAAAAGATTGAACAAATAGATACAAATTAACCAGGAACAAAAATAGGACAGTTTAATGGTTAGTCGATGGTGAATTCAACGAGTCCACGGCGCCAGGGGAACACACTATAGGTTATTAGGGCATGATAAATCTATATTTAGTGGCTTCTTCACAACAATAAAATAAGCAGCTAGTGTCCGCAAAGGGGTTTAGCGTGATTTATATTGGATTAGAAGAAAACTCTTCGACAGTACATAATGAAGGATGAAAGCTGTCCACTATAAAAACATGAGTAGGCCTAATATATTTTTTCAGTATATATTAAAAACTGCAAAGAAACTGTCATTGCATTTCTTGATGTTTAGTATTAGGCTAAGAGAGTTGCGGGTTAGATTAGAATTGTCAACAAACAATGTGTTAGCAGAGCCTAACAACAACTACACAACTTGACAATGAATTGTTCTATTGTTTGTATCTCAAGCCAAATCACGAAACCCAAAATGTCAGAACAATTATTAACAAGTACTTGTAATTGGTAACATGAACAGCTTATTTCTAGCTGCATTGTGTCAGATGGTAACAGTGTTGTATAAGTACTGTATGACCTAGAGTCATTGCAAGACCGCCATATAGTGACCGGAAGTTACCAATGGTTACCACATGTTCCTCCATGAACTTTTCCGAGTATAAAAAATAATTAGTTTGACCTAATAGGAAAAGGGTCTCATGTTTCCAGCAAGGCAAATGCAATAATTTGAACTATTAAGGAAGAACATATAGTTAACTATAGAAGTCATCGGGAATTTTAACTGGAAATGAATCATAATAACTTATGTAATGGAATTGGTATAACTCAACCTGGTCACATTTAGCCTTGAATAGGGAGGAAACGGTTAAACCATGACACATAATCCTTGACATTCGTTTTTCCTAGTCCCAAGTCACGCGATTCAAAGTTACCTCCTTCAATTATATGGTATCCTTAGAGACTCACTCACATAGCGTTTCAGAAAATGAGTCCAAGTTCATACGAGTCCAAGTTTATTGATAAAAGAGATATTAAGTAGACGCATCCATACATACCTCTTATTATACTTTTCCAGAAGGGGGTATATCTCGGGTTTAAAACACATTGTTACTTGGTGTCTCGTTAATATACTGTATCGCAACGAATTTTTGAAATAAATATACTACTATTTATCGATGTGATGACACCACGCACATTGTAAATCTGAATACAAAATGTATGTAAAACAATGTGTTAGATGATTTTGATATTCATCGGGAATAGAACGTATGCAATGGGCCTACTACTACCTTGGAAAAGCTGAACAGTGTCGAAAGAGGCTACACTTATATTTAAAGTGAAAATAACCTTTTTTATTGGAATTCAACGAAGCACCAAAGTAGAAACCATATATGGTGTTTAGAAAGAAGCTTGGAATTCAGCTCACGTACTTAACTGTTAACTCTTTCATTGTTACATCACAAAACCCCACATAACCTCGTTCTCAGCATAGAGCACACACATGGACAGTGAGGTATATAAAATACTCGTTGGTATGCTGCATAGAGCGTATTTATAACTTAACCCTTTCCCTAGCAACTTTTTAATAACTATACGTAAGCTGTAAACATTGGTATATTCACATAACAGATTGATAACCTACCAAAATACACACACTGCCTGTTTTGCTTGTTAAATTCACAGCGTTAAATAGTTATTAATTTTACACATTCCTTCTAGACTTTTAACAGTTATTATATTATTAATGTTGACATCAAAGTCCGGCTTCATCCATTATTAGTGCGATGTTTATGTTACCCTCATCAACCATTATTAGTGCGACACGATCGCAATATTGCAGACGACCTCGGATCAGAGTGTACCCAATAACAGTATCACATTAACAATAACATCTATGACATAACTCAAAGTGACTATGTCTTCCTCTGTGATGTCCCATATCGGTGAAGGTCTGATATCTCAAGAGGGAATTATTATTGAGTCTTATGACAGCAGTAGTAAGGCGTGTACATATTTATAAAAAAAAAACAGCTGCCAACCCTAGTTGTTGCGAATCTCTCAACGTGACAAAAAAAATCTAACCTCGTAGCCGCTTAAAAGTTACACTTCAACCTGGATCTTATAAATAGTAACTGTACGTTTCTTTAAGACATAGTTTCCGTTGTACCAAAATAGAACGGTTTATTGCTGCTCGTCCCAGGAAACGGGTTACATGGACTGATACGGTTTGCCTCTGCCACAAACTGACTGCTCGCTGCGTGTAGCCAAGGTTCCTTTCTAATTCTAGTATCCACTTCACTAATGTATCTGTTGCTTAATAATCTAATACTTTTACTATGAATAAATGGTATGTATCATTGGAGTGGGGGATCCTCCCATTCGGTTCAAGGTGGAAAAAGCCGGTGTAAATCCGAGAAGGCTTTCGATAAGGCTTTATGATTATAAAAGGCAAACATTTTATGGATAACAACTTTTTAAATCTGTTTATAATTCTAGCTTTGATTGAGTACACATAGTCTTAGCTATCGTTTCACAAAGAAAGTATGACGACCGGCATATAACCAACAACTGTTGTCAACGGTTAGCCTCTAGTTGTCTACATACAAACATTTACAAAGAGAAATTCTAAATATCAGTATGTAGAGAAATAGTGAAATTGTATCGTCACATAAGGAAATTGCAAAGTTTCACTATTCCACGCATTGCTGTACGTATAAACAGATAAAACTTTTTTTGGTTTAGTTTTCTCGGTACTACATCTTAGGTAAGATAAGAGCTAATTCATTTTCTGTCTAGCACACTCTCTCCATTCAGTAAGTTTCGCGAATAAACCAGATTAAGTTGGTAAGGGGCCAAAAGCCACCACACTCGGGTCAGACTGCCAAACTTCCTGGCATTTCACCGAGACATAAAGTCGCTGAAGAGCATAAGAAAAGGTCTGACGTTAGATTGCTACCGCTTGGGCGTTTCATAGAGGTTATCCGCAACAGAGTGTCAATTATATAGACTGGAACCCAATACTGAGTCACGTACTACACTCAGCCTCTGGTGGTTATAATTGATTGGCCATGTCGTGTTGGGTATATCAGATTGGCCATCTCGTGGTGGTTATAACAGATTGGCCATGTCGTGGTGGGTATATCAGATTGGCCATCCCGTTGTGGTTATATCAGGTTGGCTATTTCATGGTGATTATAACAGGTTGGCTATTCGTGGTGGGTATACCAAATTGGCCATCTCGTAGACTAGTGGGTATACAGATTGCCCATCTCGTGATGGGTATAACAGATTGCCCATCTCGTGGTGGGTATACCAGATTGGCCATCTCGTAGACTAGTGGGTATACAGATT
>JAVFBZ010002036.1:0-12559 GCA_032466195.1 Katharina tunicata
AATCTTTGCTAACAAAAAGCATATTGTAAATCCGAATGTTTGCATAATATGGTAATTATGACTTACAATATTTATTAAAAAGCCGATTTTAACTTAAAAAGTTAATGAAGAGTGATTACAATTTGTATTTTAACAAAAAAAAAGTGACCCATAATTCACCGCAAATCTTATATTTTAAATAACGCTTTAATAATACTAAACAACGAATAGCTTCATAACTTAGTTTATCTGAAAGAAATGATACAATTTATGACGAAGCTAATGGTTGCAGGATCGATGTCTTTTTTTCTCTTAAAGTAAAACAGCTAATAATGGAGTCACTACATTGTATTGCAATAACAGAAAAACTACACTCGTCTTTCCTTAAACCTCGAAATCTTACCAACATACCAACATGTAGGAAAACGTACAATGGACAAGTTGTTAGGTAGATGTGTCGTTTAGACAAACGATTGTCTGTCTTTTTCGTCTGGCCAATCCTTTGTGTTGAGCCTAACAAACTACAAATATTTGTACATTAGGGCCAACCGAGGACACGTGTGTCTTGCGATGTTGGAGACCGTCGTCGTAATGGACTTATACATGGTTTGTGTGAAATCAGCCAAGTCTAAGATAAACAGTTGTGGATAGCTATTTCACAGAACGTTTTGCTTCCCAAATGAGTTCAATTGTACAGGTATTGAACAACCTATACAATTACCATCTGTGTTATTATTAGTATCACGTCGAGTGCCAGCAACACATGTACACTTTGAGCCATCCAGACTATGGTGAATTCGAGAGTAAAAGAGGATTACAACTTCAGGTACATTAATCACCAGTAGAGCCGTTCAGCTGAAAAAATACCCCCGCCAAATTTATCCAGGTCAACTGATATTTAAACTGGCCAGTCCTTGTGATCCACCAAGAACTTTACAGCAATGAAAAAAAAAAAAAAATAACAAAACGTTGTGCCATCTTTATATTTTTTTTATAAATGTAAAGCAAGAGCTTGTTTCCACTGGGATACGAACTCAGGTCTCTGGCTATTGGTATCTATATACACATACGTCAGTAAGACATATTGTCAGGAAACTGCATTCTTAACGTACGTTTGTATTAAAAAAACTGTACACACCAAAATTTAAGTTGAAAGGTATGAAAACATGATATAACATTAATAATATTAAAGAAATGTTTTTGTACAACTTATACATAGCTTTTGTTGAAAGAATTGAAGAAAACTACATTTGTGTGCAGGTATCAATGCAGTAAACTGTTTTGATATTTTTGCGCAATGTTTTTTCTCCATTGATAAACAGGAGCTTAATTTACTCATTCTTTGGAAGACAATTTAACGATTTATAAAGCTAAGGTTAAACATAACAGGATTTGTTGTCCACCTTGAAGGAGTATTTAAGATTTTTTTTCAAATGGCGAAGCTGTTTTGGTGATGTCTGTCAGCAAAAAGTAAAACCATGAGGGAGCAGTGAAACTGCAGCACTCCTCAGCCTAAAGAAGTTTTAAAGCCAGGGTTTTAACATTGTGTTTTAACATATTATACACGTACATGTGTAGTATAATTAATAAACTGTATTGCTCTATGGAAATACAGTATAAGAAATGGTGTGAGTAAATAAAATAACATTTACATTATAATGAAATATAATACTTCTTGTTTTTCATTTAAAAATCATAATGTAAGGTTTGTGCAGGCTTTATGTTTTGAGGCGTGCTATCACACTTTCCCACACCTCAAGCTCTATCCAGACGTAGCATTATAGAACACCTTAATGCTAAATTTATGGCATTGGTGTAAATGGTATGCAGACACATTCGTGCGAAATGTGTCAATCCCAATTGTGCAACACTGTAATGAATATTGCAACATTGTTTTGTAACGTTGTTGTCAACATCAGTGAGTTGTTGGTAAATGTTGCACAATTACCTCCTTAAATTAAAATCAATGTCAACAGTTTTAAAATAATTTAATTAGCTTTTCCAAAGCTTTTCCGAACGAAGTATGGCGAGTAGGCCCCTACCTAGATCGAGGCTGTAGTGTGCCCATCCTTAGTATATAGTTGAGAAATGTGCGGTGGTCCGCTGGTTATAGACCGGTAAAAATTGTAACGGACCTGTAATTTGCGTCTGATTTATTGTATCTGTTACAAAAATTGCTTGAGATCATGTTCAGTAACATTACCACCAAAAAGTTACCTGGTGGTGTGAATCAATGATTTTCAATTTATATATACATACAAATCGGGTTTAAATCGAACACTAATGATAAAGTTATGCCCCTGACTTCGTAATAAGAAAAGTTTGCAAGGCAGGCCGCTTCGCGTGTATGTAGGTTATTGGACGGTTCGCGGACCTAAAAGAAAACAATTCAAGGGAGATCACTCAATTTTGTATTAATTCTTTTTAAATTCACTTTGTGAGGGTTTTCTTTTATGAATGATTTAATTTTGGATGACTAATGCAATATACTGAAACGCAACATAATGAATTTGCATCTCATGTGGTTAAAAACAATTGAAGCATTGTTCAAGGGAATATTTTGTGCGTGTCATCATACTGGTCTGTAGTAGCAAACAGCCGACTTCAGCCGTCAGTTGCCGCGAATGCTGGTCTGCTTCGATTCAAAACCACGCAGCCGCTTGCGACTGTAAACTTGAACTATCCCGGTTTCGTCGTCAACTTTGGTAAATAAAATAAATAATAATATCTTGGGCACCTCCTGGATGAACAGCGTTGTTGTTTCAATGTCCCAATCATACGTACACCAGCCAAACTGAACGGTGTTTTCAGGCTGTACACAAGTTGAAGTCACTGCATAGTAATTCTTTGTATATCACGCTGTTTTCGGTCGTATTTTGAAATTTTTTAAACGCTCGAATATATCCACTTAATTGAATTGAAAAAAATGTATTTAGCAAATTTAACAATTGTAGGCAGTCTTTCTTTAGTCATTTTAATCCACACAGAAAATAAATTTATTGTATTTTATGACTATTCTTGGACCAGTAAAATATTTTGCGGACCAGTAAATTTTGTGAGTGAGGACCAGTAGATTTTAATATCGGTTTGGAAACTGGAGTGAATTAAAATTACAGAGTTGACAATATCAATATGAAAAATGATTATATCGTTCTACACCATTTATTTGTAGATAAAAATTTGATTGTCTTAAAATTCAGAGATACGGTCGTCAAAGAGGAAAAACGAGCACAAATCTTGTTATTATTCATAGTCTACTTCCATTGTGATAGTGGTATATCAGGCCGAGTACAAAGGAGCCGTGTCTACCCGCGTGGGTTATTTCATAATTGAAACTCACGGGGGACGAGAATGGCCTTTCGTGTTTCTGCTGTAGGTTTTGGCCAATCCTATGCATCTTGATACCTGCTAAGCCCCTGGGCGTAATTTGCTTAGCTGTTGACCAATCAAGAGGCCAGACCCCCAGTCAGAGTAGTCACACCCCCAAATGTATACTTGCGTGATACTTATCCAAAGAAATAAACGTATTTTTGCTGCTGAATATTCAGCAAGTCTTCGGAATACATTAGCCATATATGGTATTCAGAGAAGAGTTTCTAAACTTTATTTTTTTATAAATAAACCAAATATTCCCCAAACATGAAACTTACAGGGCACAACTTCAGTATACAGTGGTTACAGCATGCAAGTCTCATCGAATGTCCCGCGTTAGTTACAGAGATATGGCTTGGAAATGAAACGGCACAGACACACATCCAGCCTCGTCACAGACGACGACGAGAGCAATACTTATTAGCCAAGGGCTGCTGAGTAAAAAGGCAGATAATGTATATATCGCTACGTTCTTGGCAGATCTTAACATAATATAATGACCCGCAAACAACTTGCCCAATTAGCCGCCATGTCAGGAGAGTGAAACTCACCTACATCAGTTACAATTGTTTACATTGTGTGAATGGGACGGTGCCAAATAGTTAATTAGACAAACATACAACCATTTGCGTTCAACTACAGTCTCTCACATGCTTTATATGTAATTTATATTATCAATAAGGCATATAAAACCAGCTTAGGGCACGGCTAATAAACTTTCACGGTGATGAATAATTCAATCCCTAATTGCTTATTCAGCTCTCATTAGCTAGAAGCCCTTTCGTGATTTGTCAGTTTGATGTAACACTAGTCCCCACATTAATGAAAAAACAGAGGGGGTAAATAAAGCAGTAACTAGATATACAGTCAGCTTTACATCGCATGCAGGGATTAGTAGAATAAAGTTAATTTGCACTGACATTTCACCTTCAACGTGGAATTGACTACTAAATAACGGCAAATCTTTTTCTGTAAAGACGAAATAGTTGAGGTGGCTATTTATTCCGATTATCTTTTATTTTTAAGGAATGATGCAATTGAAGTGTTTACTAAGGACTGCGGGATATAAAGTTCTTCTATTTTACTACAAAGTCATTTTAGACAATCACTGCTAAAACACAAACACTTGATAATCGAGAATCATTCGTTTGTTGAAACAATTTTTGTCGAGCAAAATTAAACTTAAATACAAAAGTTCACCGTGGGACAGGTGGAATTTATGAAAACATTGCTTAAAAACATTATAACTTCCCTTGTGCATGTATATCTAAATTCAACCATTGGACATAAACCTATACCGTGAAGTGGACTCAGCAGTAAGATGCTCTACCGTCTGAGCTACGACGCAGTCGCTTAATATTTTGTGGAATGAGTAGTCAAATTTTATGTTCAATGTAGGGGAAATAAGGGATATAAATTGTACATAGTCACGAATGAGTGTATATCTTAAGTGGGTCACAAACTACAATTTACAGAAAAAAAAATAATTATTTTTAGGAATTACCGTATTCCGTAAAATTGAGGAGGAGAATACACATTCGTCTTCACAGCCTGACGAGCTTTAGATAGGAAAAGACAGTTAGCGTAATGGAGTTAAATACGGTTTGTACCAAATGGAGCAAAACTGATGAAAAAATGTAGCTAAGAGAAACTGTTGTAGAAAGCTATTTCACAGACTGTTTGCTTCCCAAGTTAGTTTAATTCTACAGGGATTGAAAAGCCTATACAATTACTTTGTGTGTCAATAAGGTCACGTCGATTGGCGGCAACACATGTTAATTTACTGTCATCTCAATGAATTAACAAGAAATCCTTGCCTAACATTGCAGTTGCACAAATCAATGCATATAAAACGAAAAAAGACCTTTGGGTTGAAGTCAAAAGAATTTCATTAAATAGGAAAAACTCCGAAAAGGGAAGTCATGTGTGTAAAAATATGATATTTCGCCTTTATAATGCCATCATTAGATATACGTTTAACTTTTGATGGCACAATCATTATTTATACCACCATGGCTTCCCAGTATCGTTTAGTGAAGCGCACCCTTCAGATGTTCAAAGAGATCAAGTACTAATTCACCCTCGACTGCCATTGATCACATTCGTATACGTGAAAATAGACTCGACCGAGTCTTACCAGTATACGGACGATTGTCTGGAATACCGGCAAATTGAAATAAAGAAGTTTAAATTGTGTTCTATAATACAGGAATCAAAGACTTAAACAACCAATATTTGTGTCCATTGGCCACCTCGAATACTGGCTAGAAATGTATGTCTTAAGGTGTTCCTCTGACAATTAATAAGAAGGTTTAGAGGGTTACCCAAAACTTGCAATCACGAAATAATCTATTAATCACGAATACGCCGTTAAAACAAAATTGTTGTTTGTTTGATTGCAGTTTTACGCCGTAATTAAGGTTATTTCACTCATATGGCAGAGTGGTATGTTATTTCATCTTTCATGATTTTTGATTTTTTTTAAGAGCGTTCTGCTACACTGCTGCAATCCGTACTTGAAATAAAGTTGAAATATCAAAACATCTTGTGTCTAACTAAATATCTCTGGATAATTAGATCAGAATAAGAATTGTTTATGGATAACAACAGCTTCTATTATTCGCGAAGTTTCAACCTATCTTTTCCGGGATCGTTTTCAAGTGATCTGGAACTCGAAAATAATCCTCAAAAGGAAATGGGGGATGACGTTATCCATATGAAATCCACAAGTGTATGATTTTTTAAATGTCACTCAAAGAACTCACATCACATGATGCTAGCATTAAAATGTTTTTCTTTAACCTGTCTAGACAAGGCAGGATTCGTCCGGAAAATAAACTGTATCTTCCAAGATGTCTTAATCTTCCAGATAGCTTTTCCACATAGAAGAATAACTTGACATGGTTCCTATGCAATGAACATATTAGTTAAATAGCGATTGCGTCTATAAACCGGATAACGAAATTTACCATTTATATTTTACTTTGAGGACAAGTCAACTGAATCTGAATACCTTTGTTTGTATACATATAATTGTCACTAAGATGAGGGACAAATTGAATGTTTCCAGTATTCTTTCTTAAAGTAACGTCGGTGAAATGTTATGAATTCCTTCACTGGCAAAATATATACTTCACCGCAGCGTCCTGCGAAGCCAAGTCACTTCACATATCAGTTTAGAGTAACATAAAATAACAAAAGCTCCGAACAAAGAAGTCATGTTGGTAAAAATATGATATTTCGGCTTTTTAATGCCATGATTAGTTAAAGATATACGTTTAACTGGTGATGGCGTAATAAAGCCGAAATATATTATATATACCACCATTAATTCCTTGTTCGGATTGATTATCTTATTCTGTGAAATTTCTTTAATCTGGGAAATCGAAATTATCTTCACAGCTGCCTTAAACTTCCAGGCTGCTTTTTCACAGGAAAGAAAAAGTGTATTCATGTGCAATGAACGTATTAGTTAAATACAGATTGAGTGTATAAACCGAATCACATGATTTACCAGTTAACATTTAACTTTTGCGAACAGAAAAATAAATCTAAAGACCTCTCTTTTCTTACGAATTAAGAAGTATTATGCCTTTAATATATAAATGTTCAATTTATGAATCCATAAAGAAAGGAAATTATGTATTTGTGACATTTTTACTCAACTTGAATAACATAATTGAATGTTATGGACTTTTATGGACTGGAATTGACAAAAGCAGACATTGAATACGTGAATTTATTTTCTGGATATTGTTTTGTGGTATTTTTTCTGAGAGATCTTCTTTCTTGCAAAGCTGTATATCCTCACACATTGGGGCATTTCGCGGGTTTGAATTCGCATGATTTAGCCTTGTTACGCTGTACCACATTTAAATATTTACATTATGTCTGATTATTGCTGTTCGGAAACTTCAAACAAGATCAAGAGATTAATAACGAAACGCATTTACAATGTATGACAACAGAGTGACTGGTATGTTTCTCTTTTACCGATTAGCAAGGATAACGTTAAGAAAATAAAAGACTTTGTGAAAGATGAACATAAAAGTGAGAATCAGTTGTAAAAATCAAGACGTATGATGTACATAGAAGTCCCGTTTTACAACCACAATTAAACTTTGTTGTATAAGTCCAGTTTATGTCAACTAAATTTGTCGAACCGGTTTGTCTCGTGAATTGACTGCATCAAGAGGTTCAGTTCATGGCTAATGGTAAACCTAAAGGTTCATAAATAATTCAACGCTGAACAGTGTACATGGCTCTGCACAGCATGCCACATGTCTATGACACGTCACATATATAATTAAAGGCTTACCCCCCAGCTGAGCAGAAATCTCCCAGCATTGTCTCGTAGATACCAGTATCGTTTAGAGTAACTTACAGTATGTATTGGGCTGACCAGCCAACAACTGAGTGCAGTGACCTTCAGCACAGCTTAAAATCTCAATTAAACTATCTAGCAATTTCAACGAACCAATCAGCCTATTGAAACAGTGTGCTATTTTAGAAAACAATGTTGCTTTGTCTTCTTGTTGTGGTATCATCTGATCTTTCTCTACTGTTTTGTGCACTTTGTGCGATTATAGCGACTTTATTGCGAATTTAACTCGAAAAGAACACAATTTTTACCCATATAATTTATCAACAAATCAGTTTTTCCAACGGGAATAATCTGAATTTGAAATGTGTTCTTTGACCTCTTTGTTCGATTTACATTTTGATAATAACTTAACAAGTAAGCAATAATTGTACTTTATTATTTCCTCAGTACGAGTCTATCGTTTGGCCTATGATTTAAATGGACGGTGTCTCGGATTAATGTAGCAGTCATATCGGCACTGATACCATTATCTTGCAATATTGCAGTCTTGTTTAATGGCCGGGCCTCGTGATGAAGCGTTGCGGACTTGCGCCGCGAGAGGTTGTTGTAAAAAAAGATAGTTCCGTGCTATGATCGTATATGGTAAAATTCAATGTAAATTGTATAATATGTAAATGTTATGTGTATCCTGATGATTGAACTTGGACTTGAACAATGTAATGAGGTTGGCTCGATCAATAAGACATAGTAACCGAAATGCCTTATTCACTTCCGGTTTAGTTTTGTATGCGAATAATTAACACAATGCGGTGATCTAATTACCAGTCAGAAGCCGGGCAATAAATCGAAGTGACCATGATTATGGTGGTGCCGATTATTTTACTATACGGTCGAGAATCAGTCTTTTTGTAAATCAAATTAATCCACCAAGCCAATTAAGAACTGGTCTACAGAAAATCTCATCAAGAGCAAAGGTTAAGGTGGGACAAGAAGCAAATGTATCGATTGATCGTTCGACTGAAAGACAAACATTATAGGTATAAGATGTACACAATCGAGCTGTATTTTGATCATTTTTCTATCTAAACATGACTCCCGTATATGCAAAGACTGTCAGGGAAGGATTTTAAACACAAAATGTTTGTACAAAATTGACCAAACAGGTGTTTGTAAGATAAACAGATGTAAAGGCTATTTTACACACTATTTGCGTCGCACAATTCTTCAGGGGTTGAAAACCCGTACATTTACTTTGTTCACCGTGATGACGTCAAAACACTACTCGGGAAAGTAATTTATGCTTCTACTGTTAAAGGTTGTGTTCCTAAAGAAAATAAAGTCATATTAAAAAACAGAAAAAAGGACTGTGGGACAATCAATCAACGCTCTCAATATTTTTCTTAGTAATTTAAAGCTACTTATTAAGCCACTTGTTAAGTAGCACAACAATTGTAACAAGTGAAATCCTTGAAAACAGTTGTGTTGACAATCGACAGTGTATTTAACCAGGCACCAAAACTGGGAGTAAATGTTATGGAGGAACATTCACCAGGCCTAGTGGATGAACATGGTTTTGTTGACAGTTTGCGAAGAGCCGATGTTCCGCTCGCAATCTAGTCCTGATGTCAAGCCCGTCTTAGACGCCTCTTGACAAGATTCGTATATTGCTAAATGTCTAGAGGCTGGCTGGAGTCGTATACAAGAATTCGCACGTTGATGTACAATGCTTTACTCCAGCGACGAAATTAAAGCCACATAGGAAAGTACATCTGATAAGTCAACATTTTGTATCTGTGTCAATTGGTTACGTCAATTGCTGGTTAAATGTATACGTTAGGTTACGGGTTTACCGTCTTAGCTGTATTAATCACTGTCACGGTCGTTAAAGCAGAAAAATGACCCTGACAAATGTGTCTTGTTGTGTATATGTTGATGTATTCGGTTCTTACAGAACAATACAATATGAGACAGGCATTCATTTTGGAAAGATAACACCATCATGTTAAATTGTGATAGTACTGCATTTATACATTTTTGTGACTCGGTGTATTTTTACACTTACCCAGTGTCAGCTGATAAAAATGTATATCTGATTGGACCTACCTTTCATCCTATTAATCGATATATCGGTTTCCAATATATATTTGCAATATACAACAGACCATTTTGTCAAATAGGTCTTCGGTTAACATGTGCAATACCAATTACTCGCTTTACCAGACAAATATGGATTCGCAAGATTTGTATACCCTAAATAGTATTTTTTTTATTAAGGCTACAGGCCTGCTCGCCAATCCCTATTTCTCCCTTTTTCAATTAAAGTAAAAACATTGTTTATACCACTGCTTGTGTGCCGAATATAGTTATGTAAGCTTTTTTTTCTATAAAGTATACCACACGTTTTTTTGGGGACGCTTTGCCAGAAAACATTTTATTATTCAAGACAGATTTTGTATATTTTTAGTGTTTCATTTTTCTTGTGTCCTTGCTAAGGTAACAAATTCCGCTATAAACCTCTATCGAGGAATATGAAGCTCAAGGGAGTATTCATGGCTAAATGTGGCACAGATAGTTTGAAGATAACAAAGGGGATCAAAGAAAGAAAGTGTAAAACGTCAAGCATCGAGCATCAAGTGATTAAACAGAACAGTTCAGCATCCTTGTTTTGTGTGTGCTTATCACATGAACCAGGCTACGACAAAGTTCATGTGTAAACATCTGCGAATAAAAAGTTGAATGTAAACGTATTTCTACCATTTGTGTTCATTAAAGTATTATTGTGTTCCCCAGGCAACGAAATTGGGTCCGCTGAATGAATTCTCAGAATATAAAAAATAAACTGATTGTGTTTTTATTTTGTTTGCTGTGAATTAAATATCACAGGCAAGCTAAATGAGATGAGTTTAGAGTCAGTTAAGCCTTTTATAATTGTCTTGGTATCCAGGTTTGATCCATACTAATGTGATGCATAATAGGATACGAAAGGAAGCAGAGAAACGCGGGAGTTGTACAGTGAATGCAAAGACCATGTAAAAAGCGACATTATCCAATGGAATATTTTCAACAGCCTTTAAGCTGCTTATCATGACATACATTATGAATGAAGTAGGACCACAGATCAACTTTGCATAAAACAAAATAAAAGTAACTCCGAATACTGAAGTCCTCATGTTTGAAATTCTATATTTCGGTCTATCTATGTAGCCATCATCAGGAATATGTCACATTATAATACAAGACGGTTTATATATACAGCGGACATGAAAACAGTTCACTATAACAAAAGCATGAAAAAAACATGAAAAAAAACCCAAAGAATAAATAAATAAATAATAATAATAACAATTAAAATTAAAAAAAATAATAATAATAATAATAAAATGAATGAAAGAGAGTGAATGGCTGAATAAAAGTAAACTATGACAAACAGATATTGGGTTGGTATTAGATATTTCTATTTAAAAATTATAAATTCTTTGGATGCTATTATATTAGTATTTCTGATGACTATTGGAAGGGGAATTGCAGTGAACTTAAATGGGATATTGTTAACTCTATCAAGGAAAGTCATGATGTCATTAATATGTTGAAAGTATTTACAAGTTGACAGATGTTTGTAGATTTCACTGTTGGAGTTTGACATTGGTCAGTGAGTCTTTGCTGAAGGCATCTTTCGGTTTTACCTACGTACAGGCTAGAACAAGCAGCACAAGTAAATTTATATATAACATAGCTCTGTACTTCTGGGGGAATGGCATCTTTATAATTTAAATGAAGAGATTTGTCTGGATTTATACAATAAAATGAACTTTTGCTGGTGACTGGAATTCATCTCCATTATCTTTATTTGGTCAAGAGCTGTCTAGTTTCTGTGAAGACTGTAATCTGTTTTTATCTTATGTTATAAGTCTTCCTGCTGATACATTTACCTATGGCTAGCAGTTGATTAGATCACTATGTGGTATCGGAGCACGTAGATAAGGCTATTCACAGCATCTCCGTTCTGTACGATTTTGTTACATCTGACCACTTGCCCATTAATATTTCGCTTGACTGGGAAGTATTACCCTCTTTATAAAAAGAAAGTACAATTCCAAAAGAAACTTCTTTTATAGAATGAACAAAATTGTCAGATGAGCAAATATCTAAATATAGAAATAATGTCAATACCTATCTCAGTAAGATTCATGTCCCTGTCCACACTCTGGCTTGTAATGGCACTGAGTGCACTTGTGTTACGGACCACTGTAATGCTAACAGTTATTACCGAAATATCGAAATCATACAAACACTATATGCTGCCAGCAATGACACTCTATCAAACAATAAATGTAATAAGGATTTTGTTATACCCGGCTGGAATGACGCTGTTATTCTAACTCCTTAATGCGCATGCGCCACCGTGCTGATAAAATGGCCCAATCTCTTACTAATTTGTCTAGTAAAAAGCTTTGGAAACATGTAAGAGATTCCAATGCTAGGTCTATGTCTCGACCCTCTAGAATAGATAGACCTCTAGGTGACTTTGCAATTGCTTCCTTATGGAGTGACACATTTAAATTAATATTAAATGACGTTAAATACTGTCGTAATAAACAGTTTGTCCTTAACTCTTTTTGTGACGACGTTGCAAAGTATGTCCCAGACTCTTCGTTTTTATCTGGTGGAATTATTTTAGATATTATATCGGAGTTCAAATGTAATAAATCTCCTGGTTTTGACAACATCTCTGCAGACAACCTGAACTATGCTCCAATTAGTTTAAGCTATCATCTCTCGTTATGTATACAGTCAATGATTTGTCATGGTTATCTCCCGACAGAACTAACGCATGTTGTTATAAGTCCTATAGTCAAGAATAAATCTGCTGATATCACTAATTCA
>JAVFBZ010002066.1:472-12558 GCA_032466195.1 Katharina tunicata
CCAAAGTTATGGGGCCATGACTGTGATAATGCCAGCCTGTAAACCAAAGTTATGGGGCCATGACTGTGTGACAATACCAGTCTGTAAACCAAAGTTATGGGGTCATAACTGTATGATGATACTAGCCTGTGAACCAAAGTTATGGGGCCATGACTGTGATAATGCCAGCCTGTAAACCAAAGTTATGGGGCCATGACTGTGTGACAATACTAGTCTGTAAACCAAAGTTATCGGACCCATACTAAAGTAGGCATGTACCTTTCTCCAGATTGAGAAGAATACCAGCACTAATGTAATGACAGGTCATACTTGTTGTTGCTGTAGTAATGTTTCCGTAAAAAGGTGTGCTGGCGAATGAATCGTCTAAATTTTACTACCAAATTACCTAAAATTATATAGAGAAAAAAGTTGTTAAAGGGCCGAATCAATCTAAAGTATGTAAAAGGGAGGAAAAAATTGATAAAATCGTGAAGCAGTATTATCTAATCACATGTTCGCTACAAAAAGCATAGGGGGATAATTATTTCTAGGTGAACAACAAGTGGCCAGTCAACACAACGGTAGGAGACTGATTTGATTCTCTATTTTAGAATGTTATCGGACCATAAGTGTGATAATACCAGTCTGTAACCCAAAGTTATGGGTCCATAACAGTGTGATAATAAGTCTGTAACAAAACGTTATATGAGCCAAAATTGTGTGATAATACCTGTATATAACCCAAAGTTACGGGACCATGATTGGGCGATGATACCAGTCTGTAAATCAAAGTTATGGGTCCCTAACAGTGTGATAATAACAGTCTGCAAATCAAAGTTATGGTCCATAACAGTGTGACAACAAGTCTGAAAATCAAAGTTATGGGTCCATAACAATATGATAATAACATGCAAATCAATGAATTTATATTGATCATGTTACCTTACCATTTCCCTTTTATGAAAGTCACCTACCAAAATCTTTACACAACAAAACTTTGTAACAAAATATATATATGCCAAAAAATCAAATAAATGAGGACAAGACGCACAAAACCAGTCAACATTTTTTTTATTAACTTTGATGTACATGACATATCCTCGCTATATGCTGCTAGAGACATTATGGTTAATATCAAATCATAACCGAGTAGTATTTGTAAAAAAAAGTAAAAAGTTTGAACATATGTACCGGTACTTGGAACAGTTTCTGTTTGTTCACTATGCAGTACAAAAGTATATAAACACAACCAAGGGTGAAGAATGAACCTCCATAAACATACCCACATTCCCTGGGGAGTTCAGACCTGCGAGTGTGAAAGACTGAACATCCATACACACACCCACAAGATAAAGAGCAACGAAATGACAGCACTGTAATCCCCAGGAACAGACGTACACTGCAGGGCTGTATTAAACACAGACAATTAGGAGTAGTGTCACATAGGCAATTGAAATAGTTTCCACTGAAGTCCTGCTTATATAAAAGGATAAGTAACTTTCAACACACAAACATACCCAGGTTTTTACAAAGTATCCTTAACAAAAGTAGAAGCTTTCTGTTTGAAGAGTGAGCTCAGAGGATTAATATCATACAAGGGATACAGCACTGTATAGAAATGCAACAAGCTGCCATTCTTCATTTTGATATTTTGCATAGGTTCCATCTACTTTGAAGTGAAAATGCATAAGTGAGAATATTTCAAATTTAGACAATAGATTGTATCAAATATTATAATAGTTAAATTCACAACTTTGTACAAAGCTTTATATAGAACTGAAAATGTATTCAAATCTATTTGGAAAGCATAAATACAGTGTATGTTTAAGAAATTAATACGTTCATAAATTTATACAAACAAACAAACATATTTTACAAATAGTATCTACACAATCGATCAAAACTTTATATCTAAAAAATCACACACACAACACATAGAAATAGAAATGAAAATACATACCAAAGCTCCATATAAACCATACATAAGTATAGAAAGCTTAAAAATATCACACTTTATATAATTATATGTAAAAGATAACTTTTTAAATATGCTTAATATATATTTTGAAAAATGATAATGTAGATTTACAAAATTATGTTAAATAAAGGTGTGTGTATGTGGCCACAAAAATGCCCTTAGGGAAACAAATTTAAAAAACAAATAATATTGTAAATGTTGTTGCATTAGCCATATATATTTATAATATAATTTCTACTTATGAAATGAATTCTGGGAGTATACTGACCAAACAATATTACATGGCACATTTTGATCAGTTGCAGCCCTTGGTTTAACTCATTATGCTTCAGGCAGGATAAAATATACAACATTCTGATTTCTTTACATTTATCTGTGACATTCAGATAACATGACAGCCACTGAGATTTCTTTCACAACAGACCTCATTATATTTGTTACATTTTAGCATAGTATAAGGTGAAAAAAATGTGTGACACATGTAACTAAAAACTTGTCAATTTCTTAACAAAAAAACAAACATTTCCTTTATGCAGTAAAGTTTTAAAGCTATTTTTTAAAATATATCAGGTGGTTTTAACTTACATTGTTTATATTGATATTACAGACGAAATATGTTAGCTTAAAGCAGGCGAAATGACCCTAGCGGTGTTATCAGAGCTAGGGGAACGAAATGGTTGGCAAGAGAAGGGAAAACACGGTCTAACTCAGTTTTCCACTGTGTACCTATTTCTCATTTCCTCTATATGAAATGCTGTTATTTGAAAGGTTTTTACATCGGTTTGAACCTTAAACAAGCCCACTGCTCGAAGGAGACACCCTTGAGCACACCACCAAAATTTGGAAGCTGTCACTATAAACTACCTGCTAGATTAAACTCAATCCACCTAGGCTTTCAATTTAGTCATATTTGTCTAACACTTTCTTGTAATTCCTTTTACATAATTGGCCTAATTGTAATTATATTTGAGATATGTCCGATTCTTCCCTACTTATTAACAAACTTTTATTCATCTATTTCAGCTAACCATTTTGGCACAAATATCATGATAATGGTACACAGATATGGACTAGTTGAGCAATAGATCTCACTTCTCTTCCACAACACAGAAAGTTTTCCCCTTTACAAGCTCTATACTGGATAATTAGTGAAGATGAGCATAATTGTTAATCCAATTACTTGTAATTAAAAAATTACAGGTGTTGATTGAACGATTTGGCTAATAAACTATTCCGTCTACATAGAATAACTGTAACAGGGTATTGTTCTGAATGGTTTAAATAAGAATATAGTTTAAGACTGAATAAAGCAGGCAATTGTTCTTAGAAGCCAGTTGACAGCATTCACAACCCTTATCAAGCTTTAGAGCAAACAATATTGAATAAAGTTTACATTATAACACAAAAATCTGAAAATACCATCATGGTAAAAAATAACCTGCTCTAAATATGCATACATATCTACAAAAACTGGAAGATAAACATATTCCCAGAACCATATAGTAAAATAACAACCTCTGTAGTATGTTGGCTGAAATGTATTGTTCTCTTTTTGTAAGTTTTCTTTGATTAACTGTAAATGTACTACAGTATGCATCACATGGTTTTAAAAAAGAAAACTGATATTTTAATTCTTGTTTGATGGTTACTTAATTTTTTTTTTTTAGTTTTGATAGCATACATGTGGTTACTTGGCTAATTGAACTACCCAGTAAATATTGGTCCTTTAAGCTGCATGCAAAGAACAAACAGCTCAGTTTTAATATTGATCTTAAACAATGAACATGAACCGTCATTACGTGTACTTACAGGTTTTAAATCCTTCAGTGGCAAACATGCCATTGAATATAGTATACAGGTTACTGAGAATGGACAGCTGCTATTCACTCATATAATATTTAATCAATCTGCTATTAAGTGACCTGCAGTATAATCATTAATTATGCACACAATTTCTGTATAAATAAGACTGTCAAATAAAGAAATCCCTAATCAATTACTGTGCTCAAATAAATCAACAGAAGATTGGTTGAGATTTTTACTCCAAAAAAAAAAATGTCAGATCAAAGATTGTGTAATCCAGTTCCATATTGTTTTAGTACATTTTTTTTTTCTTCTTCTGAAAAACAAGACAGTCAACAAAAAACAATTGTAGTTGGTCTACTGCATAGAGAGAATCTGTTTTTTCGTGTTGGTTTGTTATTAATACTCATAGAGTAATAGTATTCATAGAGCTACTTCAGTATTTCTTAACGTAATCACATACAATACATACTTAAAAAACAAATTAAAATGTGAAATAATTTAGTTTCCATTTTACAAAATGAAATTTCACAAATACCCTTGCATTTTTCATCACAAAAACTTAAGAAAAGTATGTATTTAAATTGAGTTTTGAAATTTGCCTGAGTTTTCTCAACTTTAAGAAACACTTAAGTAGCTTTATCAATAGGTAGTCTGTTTATCCTCCAGTTTCTTTCATATTCATCATCAGTCAGGTTCCATAAATCAGGGCTTCACCAAAAAGACTGACACAACATCAAACAAGTTTTATTATGTATCCATTGAATTACCATTTACTCTTGTTTTTTAAAAGAATCAAGATTGGCGTCAGAGCACTAGATATGTTAAATAAAATATGGTTGTGATATATAATATACTGAAAGATAATGAGGCATAATAATGATATAAAATGTTGATATGTAAATAAGGAGATTAAAAAAGTATCAGAATCAAAGCAATAACAAAGAAAGCATTCACAACAACAATTTAAAAACACATGTTACACTCATCTTCATTCTACCTCTTACCGAAGTAAGCCACTGTTTGCAAAAAAACTCCTTAACCTGAATACCTTTCCACACAAAATAATTTCATTCACTATTCCAACCAAGAGTTTAACTTTCACAACAGCTTGATTAAATACAACTTTGTTCATTCTTGTGGTAAAAAAACAATACTTTTCACCAAACAATAATCACATTTTTAATGATAGTTTCTGTTCAGTTTTCCCTGACCCTGACTCCCACAAATGTACAGCTCCAATATTTATCAGGCAATACCCACATTCTCTTTCAGCGTTTTTATGTTATTATCTGGCTTGTTTAGCCCTCCGCTGGATAGTTTTGGTGGTATCATATGTTGTGATGCCAACAGTTCAGGAGAGTATCGATCTACTGGAGTGTTACAAGACAGCCCATATGGGTTACCGTAAGAAATGGCCTGTGTCCAAGAAGCTACCGGTGGATTGGGTAATACCTCGTTTAAACAACGTGGCTCACTGCGAGTATTATCTAAAAGAGCAGTAGGTCCTCTGCGATTTGACAGCCTTAGGGACGCTGCCAACTGAGAATCCAGGTCAAAGTGTTCACTGTGCCAGCTAAAGGGTCGACTAGCACTGTACAGAGATATCATGGTGCCAGTACTGCTGGGGTAGCTGGATGAAAGACGTCGAGTGTCAGTGTCATAGGACCAGCGTGAATCCGTAGAGCAGATTGTGGATGAGTCGTACATCAGATCAGAGCTCTGCCCACTTGTAGACGGAAGTAAATTGGTCTCATTGAACAGAGCAGTGATAAGCGGTAAAGAAAACTGCTTAACATTCCCTCGAATCTCTTCAAGCTCAGGATGTAATTTCTCCTTCTTAGTCTTTCCCCCAACCCTACCATGTTTCGTTTTCACAACGTCCACATCTGTGTCCTGAAACTAAATGTGAAATTTCATTCATTATAATTTTGAGCATCAACTATTTCCACCTATCTTTAAATCCTAATAAAGCGACATATGCTCCCAAAAAATGTGGTATCTTGTGCCATAACAGAATCAGATGAGTAAATAACTCATGACTAAAGGATACTTTTCTTAAGAATAGATTGCTAGAGGTTTTCCGTTAATTCTGGCAGAATATTTAAATAAGAATGTGTCAATATTATGTTCAATTTTTGCCAAGCTTTGATGTACCAATGTTACTCAAAGTCAACTGTTATTAGCCTTCACCCTTGCAAGATTCATAATGGTGACGCGTTAAATACAATGTTCTTCAACGCAGTGTTCATAGGTTTTGTTGATATGTGCAAAGATAGTATTTCTCTGGGTTCCTAAAAGCCAAGTACCAATTGATATTTTTTATTTCAAAGGAACTGTTTCGATTTAAATACAAACTAAAAAATTTAAAATCAAGGCAAAGAGAACTAATGAAAAACACTATATATGTGTCACTTTTAAGTGTTAGCTTTACATACTGCCCTTAGCTAGATTCTTTGCAAGACTGGTAATCATTTGTATTATATTAATCATTACCAATAGTGTGAAGAGATACACATTTATTTACATTTATTCATCTTTACAGGACATTTTTGTACAAATTAATAGTGTTCTGCACAATTTCTCAAAATTGAACACTGTGTTAATAAATGAGTTGCAAAAATGATAAGTCAAATAAGCTGATCACCAACTAAACATCACATCTTGCTTACCTTATCCACAGCCTCAGGAGATTCCACAGAGGCTGATACAATTTTATCTAATGCCTTTTCTAGGTCCTCATAGCTGAAAGATGTACTTGGACTGGGTTCAGACACTCTGTGTAAAGAGTGCGAGCGGCTGTTCATCAACGAGGTTTCCAATATGTCTTTGATGTCCATATCTTCAGACTCGGACACCAAATAGTCCTCGTCATAATTATTAAACAAAGGGGAGTAAGCCTTGTCTATCTCTGCCAAGGCCAGACTGGAGTTCACAGATATAACATCATCAGGTGTGTTGCTACAAACTGATGACAATGGGATTGCCGTCTCAGTAAAGGGTTGTTCTGTCGAAGTGCCGGGGTAACAAGGAGCACTGTGTGACTTCTGGTGCAGCTGTAATGATCCTGCAGTTTTCTTTAAGCTGTCCCCTCGACTCACTGCACGATTGGCAGGACGCGGAGTCTCCTGCCCTTTAAAATTAAACTGCTTTGGGCTTGCATGGTATTCAGGAGGACTGCACTTAGGGTAAGGCATTAGGGGTGATGTGTAAACTGGTGGCTGTGTCACGGGAAAAGCAGTCTGTGGAGCTGTTAATTGGAGAGGGGTGTAACTCTGTGGCGGGACAGATTGAGATGGTGGCATGGCAGTATGTGAAGCTGCTAACTGGAGAGGGGTGTAACTCTGTGGAGGGACAGATTGAGATGGTTGCATGGCAGTCTGTGGAGCTGTTACTTGGAGAGGGGTGTAACTCTGTGGCGGGACAGATTGAGGTGGTGGCATGGCAGTCTGTGAAGCTGCTAACTGGAGAGGGGTGTAACTCTGTTGCGGCACAGATTGAGATGGTTGCATGGCAGTCTGTGGAGCTGTTAACTGGAGAGGGGTGTAACTCTGTTGCGGCACAGATTGAGATGGTGGCATGGCATACTGTTTCTGAGAAGTAGAGTGAACCACAGAAAACGGTTGTTGAGGGACAGGCACTAAGAACTGCTGATGTGGTTGGGGCTGCATCACATACACCTGCTGTGGCACTTGTTGGGATTTGCTTGGGAGCGCAAACTTCTGCTGAGCATGTGTCAACGGAAGGGCAAACTGCTGCTGTGACATGGGCTGCTCCTGAGCAAACTGTTGCAGAGGTGTTGCATGCTGTTGGACAGAGTATTGTGACACAACTGGGGTGGGCTTAGGGAGTAACTGAGACAGTTGTTCGGGCTGGGTGTAATACTGTTGCGAGAGTTTAGGTTGATTTGGAGAGACTTGCTGAGCAAGGAATTGTTGTGGCTGTTTGACTTGGACTTGCTGTGCCGCATATGGTTGAACTGTTGTCGCAGCTACCTGCAACGGCTTCAAAAGAGGCTGTGTAGCCGGGACCACCTCATCCACCTGCTTTTCCATCTGTGGTTGAGCTTGTGGTGGAATCGGCGGTTTGGTGGTTGTGTTTGTCAAAGGGTTTACGATCTTTGCTGTAGGTTTTGAAGCACTTTGATTACTAATAGGTCTTTGTGTTGATTCAAAAACTCCAGCTTTGCTTAAGGCTGGACTTTGGGAAGCTGGGGATGAAACCGGCACTTTTGGTGGAAGACTGTACAATGGAGGTTGCTGCGCACCTGGTATTGACGCACCTTGATGTTGCTTTGGCACCAAACTGAATGGCTGAGATTTGGCAGAAACTGATGAAGGTGAGGGTGGACCTTTGGCGGGATATTGTGGAGACGTCTGCCCTCGAGACTGATTTGAAAAAGGTTGGGGTTGCATGGCCATTTGTTGTAAGCGAGCACCTTGTATCATTTGCTGATGTTGTTGTAGCCTTGACCTATAGCTGCCATTACTTGTAATGGGAGATAACTCAGGGTGTCCACTACCTTTACTACCCTGGCTTACATTGCTTCCACTACGCCTCACAGGAGATTTGTGTACCTCTTTTGATCTGCCAGTAGCTGTGAATGGAAAAAAAAGTATATATATAGTTTTGTTGTCAGTAATAACACTGGCACCGGCTAATTAAAATCGATATATCATCTCTTCTTAACCTTAGTTTTCAGAGACAAGTTTCTGGAGAAAAAAATATATAGAGAGAATTTTGCATACCTCGACTAGGAATCGAACCTGGGACTCGAGCAGGGCCAGCACTCTACCAACTGAGCTAGAGAGTAGGCAGGACGACAACAAATTTTCACTTAAGTAAAGGCTTATAATCTTTCTCTCTCTAAATAAATACATAGATATTGAAGTTAAACATTATTGAAGAGAACTGAGAACTGAGAACTGGCCATAGTCACTCATTAAGCCTGTGAAAGCTTTTTATTCCTTAAACAACAACTGTTTATCTTTATGGCATGTTGACATACATTCTTGTTTTAAATAAATGTTTTAGGACTGAGTGCTACATAGAACGGACCATCAGGCTGTTTTTATGTTCTGAGCCACAGAAAAGCTTACATGTTTTTGGTGAGAATGGTACAAGTCTTCCCCTGCCCTGTTTGGGAGTGGCTAACACGGTAGTGCCCATGGCTGGTCGAGGAGAGTAATCAGCTAATGACTGTTTGGGAGGGCTGTCTATCATTATCTCCGACGTCCGATCATCTGAACAATAACACACAAAAATAACTGATGTCAAGTATTTTACTGTTGACTTCTTCATTTTGATGAAATGAATCATTTTGTTTTGTTGAGGGTTTTATGTCATCATATAGGTTATCTCACCCCAATGCGATGTACCTGATCAATTGGTGAAGGAAACCAAACTTTCAAGATACTGACAAAAACAGAAAATAAAATACAAGACAATCATAAGAAGCAAACCTTGGTACAAGGAGACTACGTGTTGAATTTATAGAGACAGTCCAGCAGGCCCAATTCAACATGATCCTCCCACCGACCACTCTTAGAGAAAGACAACAGGAGACCCAGGATCATGATCCTCCCAACGACCACTCTTAGAGAAATACCAGAGGAGACCCAGGATCATGATCCTCCCAACGACCACTCTTAGAGAAATACCAGAGGAGACCCAGGAACATGATCCTCCCAACGACCACTCTTAGAGAAAGACAAGAGGAGACCCAATGACACGGTCCTCCCACTGGCCACTCTTAGAGCAAGACAAGAAGAGACCCAGGAACATGATCCTCCAAATGACCACTCTTAGAGAAAGACAAGAGGAGACCCAGGATCATGATCCTCCCACTGACCACTCTTAGAGAAAAATAAGAGGAGGCCGAGGATCATGATCCTTCCACCGACCACTCTTAGAGAAAAACCAGAGGAGACCCAGGAAATGATCCTCCCATCGATCACTCTTAGAGAAAAGCCAGAGGAGATCCAGGAACATGATCCTCCCAACGACCTCTCTTAAAGAAATACCAGAGGAGGCCCAGGAACATGATCCTCCCATCGATCACTCTTAGAGAAAAGCCAGAGGAGATCCAGGAAAATGATCCTCCCAACGACCACTCTTAAAGAAATACCAGAGGAGACCCAGGAACATGATCCTCCCATCGATCACTCTTAGAGAAAAGCCAGAGGAGACCCAGGAACATGATCCTCCTAACGACCACTCTTAGAGAAAGGCCAGAGGAGATCCAGGAACACCATCCTCCCACTGACCACTCTTAAAGAAAGACAAGAGGAGACCCAGTAACATGATCCTTCCACCGACCACTCTTAGAGAAAGGCCAGAGGAGACCCAATAACACGGTCCTCCTACTGGCCTCTCGTAGAGCAAGACAAGAAGAGATCCAGGTACATGATCCTTCCACCGACCACTCTTAGAGAAAGATCACAGGAGAACCAGGAACATGATCCTCCCACCGACCACTCTAAGTGAAAGACCAGAGGAGACCCAGGAACATGATCCTCCCAATGACCACTCTTAGAGAAAGGCCACATGAGAACCAGGAACATGATCCTCCCATCGACCACTCTTAGAGAAAAGCCAGAAGAGACCCAGAAACATGATCCTCCCGTCGACCACTCTTAAAGAAAGACAAGGGGAGACCCAGGAACACCATCATCCCACTGACCACTCTTAGAGAAAGACAAGAGGAGACCCAGGAACATGATCCTCCCATCGACCACTCTTAGAGAAAGACAAGAGGAGACCCAGGAACACCATCCTCCCACTGACCACTCTTAGAGAAAGACAAGAGGAGACTCAGGAACATGATCCTCCCAACGACCACTCTTAGAGAAAGACCAGAGGAGACCCAGGAACATGATCCTCCCATCGACTACTCTTAGAGAAAGACCAGAGGAGACCCAGGAACACCATCATCCCACTGACCACTCTTAGAGAAAGACAAGAGGAGACCCAGGAACATGATCCTCCCATCGACCACTCTTAAAGAAAGACAAGAGGAGACCCAGGAACACCATCATCCCACTGACCACTCTTAGAGAAAGACAAGAGGAGACTCAGGAACATGATCCTCCCAACGACCACTCTTAGAGAAATACCAGAGGAGACCCAGGAACACGATCCTCCCATCAATCACTCTTAAAGAAAGACAAGAGGAGACCCAGGAACATGATCCTCCCATCGACCACTCTTAAAGAAATACCAGAGGAGACCCAGGAACATGATCCTCCCATCAATCACTCTTAGAGAAAGACAAGAGGAGACCCAGGAACATGATTCTCCCACCGACCACTCTTAGAGAAAGACAAGAGGAGACCCAGGAACATGATCCTCCCATCGACCACTCTTAGAGAAATACCAGAGGAGACCCAGGAACACGATCCTCCCACCGACCACTCTTAGAGAAAGACAAGAGGAGACCCAGGAACATGATCCTCCCAACGACCACTCTTAAAGAAAGACAAGAGGAGACTCAGGAACATGATCCTCCCACCGACCACTCTTAGAGAAAGACAAGAGGAGACCCAGGAACATGATCCTCCCAACGACCACTCTTAGAGAAAGACAAGAGGAGACCCAGGAACACCATCATCCCACTGACCCCTCTTAGAGAAAGACAAGAGGAGACCCAGGAACACCATCATCCCACTGACCCCTCTTAGAGAAAAACCAGAGGAGACCCAGGAACATGATCATCCCACAGAACATTCTAAGAGAAAGGCAGAGGTGACCCAGGAACATGATCATCCCACAGAACATTCTAAGAGAAAGGCCAGAGGAGACCAAGGAACATGATCCTTCCACCGACCACTTTTAGAGAAAAGCCAGAGGAGACCCAGGAACATGATCCTCCCATCGACCACTCTTAGAGAAAGACAAGAGGAGACCCAGGAACACCATCATCCCACTGACCCCTCTTAGAGAAAGACAAGAGGAGACCCAGGAACACCATCATCCCACTGACCCCTCTTAGAGAAAAACCAGAGGAGACCCAGGAACATGATCATCCCACAGAACATTCTAAGAGAAAGGCAGAGGTGACCCAGGAACATGATCATCCCACAGAACATTCTAAGAGAAAGGCCAGAGGAGACCAAGGAACTCGTAATCAATCCAACTTCACATTTAATATCAAAAATGAAAAACATGGCATTTTTCAGCACAAGGATAAGCCCATTCCCAAGGAAAACAAGAGGAAAGCAATCAGAGATTGCTAAACAATATGCCCCCCACCCCCCCCAAGACACACATAACTACATGCAGTGCACCAAAAATTAACCTAATGAGGGAAACTTCACTGTGTTCAGTC
>JAVFBZ010002099.1:0-31150 GCA_032466195.1 Katharina tunicata
CAACTGTTTCTTTGCTTGTTTATTTTTCTATTCTTTGTTCAGCGAATAATTTCTGAAAAATTCAATTAGTTTGTTTGATTGACTTTTTTACGCCGTACTCAAGCTTATTTCATTGTTATGACGGCGTACCGGCTCAATCAGTGACGGGAACCACCGTAAACAACGCTGGCAACATGTAAGACAGGACAAAACATTCACTTTACAACAAATCGACACCCTGTGCCCCTTAGCTCAGAGAAGATTCCCACCCAACCCAGTCCTAATAATTCAAAGAACCACTAAAGTATATTAAGTTTATTTAGTCGATATCCACGTGCCAGTGTGATTACTGCAGCACAACATAATTTGAAAGTGCCTGCTATTCTGTCCGAGCTCTAAGAGGAAAGGTGTAACAGGAAGCCGATTTGTTTGTAGGGTATTGTCTTTTTCGTCATTTTTTGTTGCAATAAAGTGTCAGCAAAGGTGAGTTCTTTAATTCACCTATTGGTTTGGCATGCCGTCACGAATAAAATAACCTTACGTACAATATAAACCTAACAAAACAAAGCAAAAATTATTTAAGTGTAGAGAAAACATTTTTCAGGCTTGTAAAAATAGTATTCTGCTTTCAGTCAACTAGATAAGAGTGGACAGAACTCCTGTGGTTTACTTTCTTCTAATCATAGCTGTAGAGTGTAAGTGATGAAATGTGGTGGCATCAGCAGCAACACATCCAGACGTCATGATGTTTCCTTGTCAAAAGCTTTTTCAGGTGCCAACACTTTAACACAGTTAAATTCTCTAACTAGATGGCCAGGGTGGCTGACTGAAGTCTCCTGTGCACTGGGGCTGACCTGTTTTCGTCCTATAAAATTCTCTGTGGTGTTTTCAGTGCTGCCAGTGTTGTTTAGTGTGATTTACTTCACCCAGTGCGATAACGCGTTGTCACATGAGTGATATGACCTTAATAAAGCATAAACCCCAATCAAAGAAACAAACAAATCCAACTAATACAGCATCTAAAAATAATATTGAAACTGTGTAGTTAGATTATCTACATGTTTTGTTCAAGGCATTCAAAGAAGTCTGAACAACTATGACTGCCAAGGACTGCCATGTAGAGTAAAAATTGCAATTACAATGTTTAAAGAAAATAAACACATTTTATTGAGAAAATACAATGCTATGGGCGATATTAATATTCCAAAACCACAAATGTTATGATAAAACTCAATATAGACTATTTTGTGACAGTAGAAGTTCACCCACAAGTACAAAATTATGAAGCCAGACAAGTATGGAGATCCATTAAATGGATTGCCCTTGACTCATTGAATTGGCACGAAGTTCAGAAGAAAACAAAGCTATATGAACAAAGTGTGAGAACGGTGTCACACTGCATAATGCTAAATTTATGTGAAAAATTAACAGAATAAAAGATCAAACGTGATGAGGTAACATTAATCACAAAGTAAAACCAAAGCAAGTCAAACTGGCTTGATAAAAAGATATAATATTTACTTGAGTAGATCGCTGACATTTAGTTTATTGCAGAAATCGATTTTATACAAAAAAAAAATGTATTAGTCCCTACCTGATTATATTATAGAGTGTATATCTGTAATATAATAAGGTAGGGACAAATAATTTTTTAAAAATAAAATCGATTTCTTTACCTTTTTTTTTTTTTCATTTTTCTCGATTGTGTGTGTGTGTGACAAACATAATAAACAAGGTACATTTTTAAGAACATATTTTATTTACTATCCAGCACATAGTATGTGACATACATGCCAGCTGACCGTGATATACATGTATATAGGCCAAACACGTACACTTGGTCAAGGAATTGCAGCTGATTGGAAATGTAATTGATTGAGAAAAAATTGGAACACCCCCTCAGCGACGTGACTTTTGATTCCACCGTCCGATTTTGTATTTGGTTGCCGCACCGATCGCTATATGAGGCTACTAGCTGGTGCTGCCCCGTGATAAAACACCACCCGCAGCTGGACATGTGTTTATTCGGACGAATTTGACAGTGTTGAGGTTTGTAAGAGTTATGTGCCCCTGACAGCTCACGACTGGGAAAATGGCGACTGTATTGGAATGGTAGGTGCTAACTTCCTGATTGGAATTTATTGCCCGCCGTAGAAAGTCATTGCAGAATAGTTAAAGAATGTGTTATGCCTTTTTTTTCAGCTTTAATCTAAAGTGGCACACCAATAGATCGAAATGTTTTTGCAGATAAGCAACAGTTTAAATGTATTGGAACAATTTTGATTGTAATTAAGTGTGACAAAAGATGATCATAAATAAGAACAAATTTACATGTATTTTTGTTGAAATCTGGATACCAAAGTTAAATGTCGGAGTTTTTAAATGCAATGTCAGCCTGTGAGACAAAACATTGAAAACGAGATTGAAAAAAGAGATAGAAAAACGCCTTTTGATTCTGCTAAATTATTATATTTTTCTTACTTCGGTACGGTACTATACCGCAGAATTTCGGCCAAAAATCGACTAAAACGAATTAAACCGGGTTTTCTATATTTATCTAGTATGGCCCAAAGTATAAGCTCTCAGAAAATATCAACTTCGAGAGGGTGTGGTAAACCTTATTAAAATAATAAAAAAGTTTGTAAAATCCATAATTTAACCCGCATTAGGCCTATAGATTTTACATACTAGAAAAATATAGAAAACCCGGTTTAATTTGTTTCAGTTGATTTTGGCCGAAATCATGCGGTATAGTACCTTTAAGTTTATACTTGATACATGTAGTTTTATGTCCTATACAAATTTTGAGGTTCTATTGGAAATGCTACTGTCCACCTGTCTTTCCATCTTTTCTGCATTTGTCTTTTCTTTCATCCATCTGTCCGTCCGTAACAAGAATCTTTTGGACGTGATATAACTTGAGTACAAATAAACAGATTAACTTCGTACTAGGTATGTAGATTCCACCTGTTAAAAAGGTGTATGGGTATTGGATTTGTATTCCACCAAACTGAATTCCACATACCAATAATATGGCCGCCATTGGATATTTTACCATATATTCATACCTGTATGTTTTGTTATCACAATAACTTGCCAACAAAGTAACTAGTTAATTACCTTGAAACAGAATGTAGCTTCCTCCGTCGGTTAAGAAGATGGATGTGGTTGTATTCCACCAAATTCTACATACCAATATGGCCGCCATTGCATATTTTACTATATTCGGACCTGTATATTTTGTTATCACAATAACCGGCTATCTTCAATCTTAAGATGAAGCATCTTGTAGCTCAGACCAAGGGTGGGGTTGCTTTCTACCAAATGTCGCATAACAATATGGCCTCCATTGAGTATTTTACAAAATTAGAATAGTGAGATTTGTATGTGTTGTGAATGCGATATCTTGAAAATAAATTCAAAGATTAACTTTTAACTTGAAATGTAGCTTGAATTAGCTTCCTCCTGTTAAGATGTTGGATGGGAAACCGAATGCATTCCACTAAATTCCACATACAAAATACAAATATGGTCATCATTGCTTATTTTACTATATTCACCTATATATTTTTTTTGTCAAGATTAATCACACTTGCACAGGAATATCGACTAGTTAAAGTCGACAAATTATCTCATGTTCTAGGTCAAATTACAGCATTTTGCAGATTTCCAACTGTTGCAAACAGACTGACGAGACTGTAATGCCATGTTTACGCTGGACCGTAAAAAGCATGTCTTTGACTCTTCGTCTTTACTACTGAAATTTAAATTGCTGTCCAATATAATGTTTAATCATCAAACTGGGTTTATATTTGTTTCTTAGTTCGAGTATATATTTTCATTGGCTAATTTACTCATTCAAACCCCTTATTACGTTGTTTAAACGTGATAAGTCGTTCAAACAAGTTATTAAGTCGTTCAAAACAGTAAAGGATGGACTACCCCCTCGAGGGTCAAAATTGTTCATTGTTTAAATTTTATTTATTACACTTAGTACATTCTCTTTTGTGTCCTGCATTTTGTGAAAAAATTATATAAAAATTCCAGTTCTAAGTCATTTAATTTTAAGTTTGAAAATTTTGATTGAGTTGTTTGCAAGAAAAGATAAACAAATTACCCAGGGTGGTCCGGTACCCCCCTCATATCGGATTAACCTTAATAAATCACGCGACTGTGTATTGTCACACTGTAATTAGTGCACTGGCGTGTATGTCTTTTACATGTAATTGACCTCACCTCTGCAAATGACCAATCTGACTGTTTGCCATTATCAACAAACAGAATGACGACGATGGCTTGACCACTGGCTTGATTTTGCTCCCCTGACGCCTTTTGTTGTGGTTTGGAGTTGGGCATATTTCTTTCAGTCAATCAGAAACCCATTGCTGTGGTCTACTCTGTATTGGGTCGGATATTTAAGTAGAATAGAGCTGTGACAATTATTCGAAACAGTGACACGGGTGGTTAGGTGGGAACCTCCTGTGCCCTGGTGCTCTCTGAGTTAAGGGGCACTGGCTGTTTATTTGTTGTGGTGTTCTGTTTTGTTAATGTTATGTCCTGTTTTGCATGTTGCCAGCGTCGTTTACATTGGTTTCCTTCATGAATTGTCGGCGATTGGGCTGGTACGGCGTATAACCCCAATCAAACAAACAAACAAACAAACAAAGCAGTGACAATGTGACATGAAACTCAGACGCCCGCTTTGAGCTGATTAACATAGGTGTGAAACTTTCTCAGCTGATCAAGTAATATGGCAAGTTTTCTACGTTTAAATTGGATTTAAACCACAGTAAAGATCAAATTTATTATCAAACATATTAAGAATAAGTATAGGTTTACAAAAAGGAGCAAAACATTTTTCCCGTGAAATTCAGCATGCAGATTTTCAGTATCTCAGAGTTTATAAATTCGGGATTCTTTTTAAATTATTCGTCTTTTAATGCAGAAAGTCCAATTTTAATAACTTGTTGTCACTTTATTTTAGAAAAATTGCTATAAACAGAGAACTAGGCAAAACAAACAAAAAAAACACACTTATACCTTTTAGTAGTTCTAGTTGTCATTTATCAGCATGTACCTTCAAAGTTGAGATATGTTGAACGATTTTAAACCCTTTAATAGGTTTGGTCACCCAAACTCTGATAATTTTAAAAAAAATACTGTTTTTTTTTATACCATCTTTTTAACTTAATATGAAGTTCAGATGATCAATCAAAAGAATACATAATAGAACAATCAAATATAGGTGTAATTTGGTCATGTTTAATCCCTTTGGCTTCCCTGTCAGATAATTGGTCCCATGATACATATAGCCAGGTGCCCAAACTTTTTCTCTGGATCAGGCCCTGGGTGTGTAGTATAATATCCTGGCTAAATAGTTTGAAATTGTTCTCTTTTTCTTTTCAGATTGTGAAGAAGTACATATACATGTGCTCTTATCTCCAAATGTACATGATGTTTATTGGTAACTCATGATAACAATGAGTGAGGATTGTGAGGGGGCACAAGCCATGGATGGGCTCATGGTTAAACACATGAACCCTGAGGCCCGTACCAAGCTAGCAAACCATTTAGACCCACCGACTCATACAAGTACTTGTGGAGACTGGAAGCATTTGGCAGATAAGCTGGGTTATCCATATGTGGAAATTATGGTAAGAACAATTCCAGGGCTTAGAAATCACACACCTTGAAAATAATTGAATATACATGTATCATTTTATTTAGGCAGTTTTGCTTTTAGGTTTTTATTCAGCATAGGGCCACCTCCAGCAGCGCACAGCTTTTATTTAATTAAATTTAAGTTCCAGTAGTTTCAACACAACATTGTTCAACCCCTGGCCTGAACAGTTGTTCTATTTTGTAATTTAGATGTTTTTTAAAACTAGGACTTTTTGTGAAAATCATTGTTTATTCATCTTTGGGCTACCAATTTGGATACATTGTTTGTTTTTCTTTGAAAAGCCTCAAATGTTATGTTTCCAGGTTAGATGTAAATTAATCTCATTTTTTTAATTGTGAAATATATATTGCAGGTTATTCTAGCTACATGTACATTGTATACTGAAGACTTACGTTTAAATAATAATACAAATACAGGTCGCATGCAACCTCATACACAGAAAATATGCATCAATTCCATTCATAAAACCTGCCAATCAAACAGCATTTGAAGTGTTTTACGTCACATGTTAACTGCCTGAACTTTTTTTTTTTGCATTTCTTTGGTAAGCCTTCAAATAAACGTTTTGCTTCCAACCACAGTATTATTTTTCACTGCCAGATCTGTCACTGTGTGATATATTTGTGTTACTTTCACTATCAATAATAGTAATACAACAGTATACCACTACCAGTCAGAGATGACATCACATTTTTGACGTCATAGCCATTATGATGTCACCTTGTTGTTGCAAACTTATAATCTTTGTTGTGACAAGATATTCCAATGCTGTCGCTTTTGTTGTATCACCTTGCACTTTTGCACTACAATGTGTATCGATTCTGACTACTCTAAAATGTTTAGATTTTGGCACAAAAGTCTAAACAAGTTCTAATAACATTGTGTAGTGTAAAAGATTATCCATCTAGAGCCTGTTCGATACTGTGGATACACATCAATCACTCTTGTCTGTTAGTTTTTCAGAAATTTCAGTCTGAAAATTAACAAACTTGAGTGATGTATCATGTATGACACGGTCTCCTGTTGATTAAACTCTTAAGTTTGCTGTGTAAAAATTGAAACGTGTACTGGTTAATGTTTTACACAATGTACCCTTAAGCTACCCTGGCACTGCCTGGAGGCAACTATTAAAGTGTATTAAGCCCTGCGGAAATAGACTTGCAACTGAGAGCATGTGAGCTGAGGGGTTGGTGACTAGAAGCAAATGGAGGTTGAGATTAAATTCATGTTAAAAATCAGTGATCATTCTGAATTTCAGAAGCTCCCAGTTGCTGAAAATCGTTAGCTCACTTTTGACCGATAACCGTAACGCGCAGGTCAATTGTGACCAGGTGTTCCCAGATTTTTTGGATCGGGCTTAAGATACAGGAACGGGGCTTTGGTTCTGTTACTGTGGCTTCTCACAGGCTTCAAATCCCCTGAAACAAAAACCTGATATCTATCAGTCAAAACATCGTTATACAGAGGCCTTGACTGACATAGGATGTCATATACATTATTACATGTACATGTAACTACTACTAACTTGGTTATTTTAATGTCAGCAGTGCAAATTCCTTCTTGTTAAACAAAGATGCTACTATGCAAGTGGTTTAAGATTATGAAAAATGGAAAACAAATGATATACTAACATTTAACAGTTAAAAAAACATTAAACATTTTAACATTATATTGTTTTTATGCATTTTCTAGCAAACCATCAGATATGGAGATAAATCAACAATCAAATTAATAATGAAATCACAAATATAAGACAATTCAAGCTGTCAAATAAATGAAAGAGTGATTTAACATTTTGATAAAAAGCAAAAACAAACAAATAACTGATTCATTCTTGATCTTTGATATTTACATTTGAACTAATGTGGCTCAAGTGTAGGATGATAGTTGAATTAATCATGCGTGGATTCATTGGATTTAAAAGCATTTACTTGTAGGCGAGAGAAAAATGTGAATAAATTACTGATTGATGATGTGTAAATGAAGAATATTAACTTGTCCAACATGTATTTATGTCCATTTTTAGAATTCATTTAACATACAAAAAAGAGGACACAGAAAACTTGATTGTAGCATTTACTACCACATACAAAACATAGATTGTCTCTCTATTTATCTACATGTATATAGTGTGATTACTCTTGACAAAAATATATAGAAAGATTGCAGCCTTTATTTTGATGAAACTTTGTGGCTTTTTTGCTGGAAGACTCTTTAGCTCAGTCAGCAGAACATTGTCACAGATGTTCTGCTGTGTGCCGGGTTCGATTCCCGGTGGATGTATGCAAAATTTTCTTTCTCCCATATTTATTTATAAATATATATATGATTTGTATAGTTATTGGTAGAGCTCTATGTGAAATCAATGTTTAAAAGAAAATTAAGATATATGTGTATTATTATATGTGTTCAGGACTTACTGTTTATTATGAAAATAGTTGCCTTACTACATATAAAGACAATATAAAAAAACCTGAATGGAGAGTATGATTAATGTTCTCAGTTCTCTTTTCCGTATTTTCTTATTTGTCGTTTGATTGGATGTATTGTTTTTGTTTTTTTACATTGTTCAGTGATGACTTGCATGTTAAACTTAGGCATTCTGTTCACTGATAGGTCAGTTGGAGCGTATGACCCCTCCAAAGTCTCAGTTTTGATTGGTGGTGTCTATTTTGGGAAACTTTTGTGAAGTGTATGTGTGGGTCGTTGGTATGGATTATAAAGCCTTATGGGTGGACTAAAGTTATAGCACCTTTTATAGTATAATATAAAGTGTTTCTCTGGATTTGAGTATCAATGTGTACCCTGACAACATGTACATGTGCTTTCTGTTTTGGGTATACACTATTTAGTTTGAAATGATGTATTCTTGTTATTATCAGGCCATGGAAGAACGGCAAAGTGACAGTGGCTCTAATACTCAAAAGTTATTGGCAAACTACGGTCTCAAGCTTGACAGCACAATCATCAATCTCAGGACTCAGCTGAAGGCTATCCGCCGACCAGATGCCATTGAAGAGTTGGACAACGCCATTCCAGGTAAACTGTTATAGATACTACTATAGATACTGTTACATGAAAAAAGATGATGGCTTTATTATATTTCAACATGACATGTTGTGTCCATGCAACAGATAAAGTGTCAGTAAATAGGGATGTAGTAGCAACTCAGTGCAAATTAGGTGCTCAAATCACCATTCAAATAAATAAATAAACAAGTCTAAAAAAGAAAAACAACTTAAAAAAGAAAAATAACTTTGACAATAATGTCACATTATTATTATGTACATCATGCTTTTCACTGTTGGGTAGAGTTATAGCTTTTTTCAAGATAATTTGTTCTGGCTATAAAGTGTGGTGGGTTGTACCCTGTAGCTTTTTTTACAAGAGGATATGAGTTCTTAACATGAATAACAAAATTGCATTATTTCTTATCCACATTATTGTCTATTTTTTTCTTCCATATGTGTCTTATGCCTCACTGTGTTTGTCTTTTATTAAGTTGTGTGGAACAGGTAAAATGTTGTTCTTCGCTTCACTATCAACATTTAGTCATAATTCCAATAACTAAATATCAAATTGTTGGCTGTCTGGAGCTAAATAAGCCCTGGTGCTGTCTGAGCTACAGTGTATCGGGAAGCTGATTCGTTGTCCGTCTTATTTGTTGTGCGTTTTATTTGGCTGGCGTCTTGTTGAATTAACTTTAAATTAGGTATAGACGCCCAATAAAACGAACAAACTGTTCCTGGTTTCTCCACCTGTAGGGCCTGTGCCATCATAACACTGAGAACTACCTAAAGTCATTTATTATCAAACTTATATGGCAGTGTAAAACAGGTCAACATTTGTTCTTGTTTCACTAGCAATAATAATATATAACTTTTTATATGTGATAAATATACTTTATGTAAAATCAATCTTGCACATTCAGATATCCGCAAGGCATACTGGAAGGAGCAGAAGCAAACTTCTCTTTGTGTATCTCCTGAAAGTGGAATTTATCAGCATGCAGCTGGATCTATGTGTTCCAGCTGCCATCCTCAAAATAACCACCCTGGCTATTACCATATGAAGTCTGCCCCTTCTGGTGTTCCTCACAGACTCCATAGAGAGCACTGCTTCAGGCACATGTCCCCAGGTAACGGCCAGCAGACGCACACAAATGGCCATTCATCTTACCCCGGCCGTAGTCGCGTGTCCAGTTCTCCAGGGGCGTCCATGAACTACCAACAGTGTTCAGGTTATTCATGTAACTCCACAGCTACATGTATGTCTTTACCACAGAATCACCACACAAGGCCACATTTTAGTTCTACTAACACTCCTCATGCTGGCTGCCCGTACCAAGTTACAGACAAGATACAAAATGTCAACCGAAAGGAATTTCATCCTATGGCGTCAGTGGAAGATAACAATGTGAATTGTAGCTTGGAGGTGAATCATGCTCACTCTCATATCCATGCTAGACAGAGTGACTTTACAGAGACTAATTCCAGTGTTGTACACAGTTGCCCCCACAATGATCCGCCCCTGCCTTTACATCAAGGCATTCTGCGATGTTTGCATAACCCTGCAGACAATATACCTCCGCTAATGCCGGTTACGAATATGGATGTGGGAGCAGAGGAGGAAGTTTTTACCTCTAGCGACAGCTCCATGAGTTCTAACTCTTACCAGGGAATTGTGAGTGAAAAACCTGCAAATGTTGTTATTCAACAAAATCAATCTCTGCGTTGTGGTAGGAGCAGTGAAAAGCCTCGCCGTCTACCTATGCCAAACAGCCAAGTAGCAAAGCAGACTCTAACTAACATTGGTCATACCAACCGTAATATGACCGAGCTCAAAATGTCAAATAGCGAATCAAAACTGGTTAACAATTGCAGCTCACATCCACACAGGCTGGTACACAGTCATTCAGTTGATCAGATAAAGTCATTCTCTCAAGCAGCATGTAGCCCTAACCATCTTCAGAAACAGCGGTCGGTACACATGGGAAACCAGTTGAACTCTCCTGGCAATGGAGTTGCTGTACCACCTAAAGTAAAACCTAAACTTTCAGAGCTCTGCAGAGGTGAGTACATGACTACATGTAGTCTTTCTGATAAACTTTAAAACACATCTGTTACATCATCTTCTTGAGACAAGGCGAGGCCCGACGTAAAACTCTATTCCCCCCCTTGTCACGTTTACTTATTCTTTTTGGCAAGCCAGGAGAAGAGTTATTTCTCCTAGCGCCAGTCCCAAAGTCGTGATCCAATGGCATGATAAATAACAAAAGATGATTTATACAAAGATGGTGGCCAACACTGAGGAAGACGAGTTGAGAGATACGATAAACAAATTTAAAGAAGTAAGACAGAAGTTTGGCCTCACAGCCCTAACCGACAAACAAAATAAAGCATTGACATCGTTGCTAGAGAAGAAGGATGTATGTATGCACCAAAACGGGAAGCGGAAAATCTCTGTCTTACGAAGTCTATATGTGTAAAGGCGTATTTGATTGGACTATGCGTTTTAGCGATTTTACTTTGAAGTTTGTCTGACAGCCAAAAGCTGGGTATCCGTGGCTAGGCTTTTTTCAGAACGTGGCGACATAAGAATTGCCTAGGGAAGTTGCTGTTACATCTATGTGTTACAATCTCTCATATTTTATGGAGAGAAAGAAATTCCTGTCGCCGTCTTTCTCACTATGGGCTTTTTGTCTCATCATAAATTCCATCAAGCCTACATAATATATTGATTACATTGTTGATTATATTAAAATTATAGGGTGTCAGAAATATATTAACCTGAAGTATGAAATGAGCCATTGACAATGTTGGAGCTCTCACTACAAGACATTGATGAAGAAGCGCCCTCTAGGGAGAAATAGCCAGGGGTCGCTCAGTTAATTTGAATTGCATGTAGAATCCTGGGTAATTCATTATTTGTAATACACAGAGTAAAGATGCAATCTGCTTGCTGGTAAGATTTTACCCATGATTCATCAGTCGATGATTCAGTGACCTGGTTTCTCGAGATACGCCTTTAGGTTATCCAGAACAACCCGAGATTCAGGTCTATCTAGAAACTTGTCTCTGAGAATTTCTCTGCTTTAATTAGTCGATATCCCTGTGCCAGTGTGATTACTCTTGACAAAAATATATTTAGTAATCAATCAGAAGCCTAGCAAAAGTGAGCTTTGGCTGCCTATAATTAACAGAGTTACATTGTACATCCCCTTGCTTACATAGTTTTATATAAAATTCCTCTTATTTCTCTGTAAGTGTTTACTCTCTGTCTGTGTGTTTGCCTGTCTGCTTGTCTGCACAAACTTTGTCAAAATTATTCCTTGTCCTTTAGTAAGATTTGTGACCCATGACAAGGCTTTTCGATAACTAATATTTGATTAACATTTAACAAGCTGTTTCATCTCCTTCAGCGTGTATTTGTTAATTATGTGAGATTTCTGTGAGTTTATATTATTTTTATATATTATGTTCAGCCAGGCTATTTAATTTTCTAAAAGTAAATTGTGCTGTTTCATTATTGTCACTAACCCTTTCTTGGAAACGTTGATAAGGCTTACTCTTAAAAATGTTTAATAGCTGCATTTTGAACCTCAAATATTGAATATTTAAATTTGAAGAATGTTTCAGTTGATCATTGTCTAAATTATTTCTCTCATAACTTAGTTCTGTGTATTAACAGGTGAAGTTAAAATCTTTGTTACCTATGCTGCGGACAGTGCTGAACATAAGAAGCATGTACAGGTTCTGTTTAACTGTCTGAAGAAAAATGGCTTCTCCCCTTACTTAGATTGCCATGACAACGGATCGTTCAAAGAGGAGACATGGGATCACTTCTTCCAGAGGGTAATTAGTTATGTTTGTGTGTCAAGTGTGGTTATTTCACATACTGTATCAATTGCTAGACGCGGTGGTTGGGCGGGTGCCTACTGTGCTCTGGTGCTCTCTGAGCTAAGGGGCACAGGATGTCGATTTGTGGTAATGTCCTATTTTCTTTGTTATGTAAATGTTTTGTCCTGTCTTGCATGTTGCCAGCGTCGTTTGCGGTGGTTTCCTTCACCGATTGGTTTGGCAGGCAGTCATATAAGTGTAATAACATTAAGTACTCCGTAAAACCCCAGTCAAACAAACACTTGTCAGACCCATGATGTACACGAGTGAAAGACCACCCCAGGAAAATCATGCGACAAGACAGCCAAATTTCAAGTCAAATTCTCAAATCCCATGTCTACATGTAGGCATGGTAGGGGGCATATTTTGAATATGATATGATACATGTATGTGTCAAATGCAGGGTGTGAAGAGAAATGTTGATCCATTATAATCATGAGAAATTTATCCATTTATCTATTTAGATCATTATTCCATACATACCTGTATCACTTGCAAGACCCATGGGCCTCCTTTATACACTGACAATAAACAATAACCAGTTTAACAAAATATTGTATGATAAATTGCGTTACTTTAAACTATAGGCATTAAACTTCATATATTATGATATTGATCCGTCATACCATGGAATGGCAGCTCAATGGACGAAGGAAACACCCCCTCACTGTGAACTGCAAACAATGTCAAGATTTGACACAATATGGATCAAAATTGTGTTGTTGTTTTCTAACTCAAAAGAGCTACAGAAAACCCGGAACCATTGAAGTAAAAATGTTATTGTAACAGAACTTCATAAATGTAGCTTTATTCAGTCGTATTGGTCATTGGGCGAGAGCCTCCTGTGCCCTTGAGTTCTCTGAGCTAACAAGGCTAATGGGCATCAGAAAGCTGACTTGTTGTGGTGTCCTGTTTTTTTTATTGTATGTATAATGGCTTATTCCTTAACAGTCTGTGGTTTTCTCCACAGATTGGGCTCGTATGAGTGAAATAACCTTAAAGTATTGCATAAAACCCCAATCAAACAAACAGACATTCTTATGTTGATGAAATAAGTGTATCAAAGATAAGTTCTTGGCGTCACAAAAAACAAAAATCGCTAATACTGTAACCTCTTAATTTTCCAGGCTGATTTTGTTTTGATCTGTGTGTCTCCGCTGTATAAGATTCTGACTGAAGGTCATGTCAACCATTCTGGAATTATGTCCCGTTGTGATCCAGTTAATGAGCTGCTCCACACAGGGCACATCTATGACCAGATGAAGACGGAGTTTGGGAAAGAAACACATAATAGACGATTAATTCCTGTAATCTGCCGAGGAGCAACTCGAGAGCATGTGCCAAGCTGGTTACGGAGTACTTTCTTTTATAAGTGGCCCCACGATTTCAGAGATTTATTGTGGAAGCTAACAAAACCTCGAGAACGTGCGAGTCCTTGTGTCAGGCGATAAGTTTCAGATAGTAACCAGGAAAATTCCGCCATTGAGAAGCTCACAGTTTGGTATAAATACCTAGTACATGTATCTCAATTTACATCTATTTGCAGGACGGTTTTATTAAAAATTGGAATTTTGACATAAGAATTTCCTAACTTTAAATACTGTTTACTGGTATATCAAGGACCTAGGAATAGAAAAGAACTAAGTTACTTTTAGATGACTTTGACACAGATATCATTTGCTGTATGCACTATTAAGGATAGTATCATTCAAGCTGACATGTTGTGACTGTTGTCCCTAGTTAGCACTAGAAAAAAATCATTCATAATAGATGACAAAAATATGACAAAAAAGAAAAACATTAAAAAGATAAAAAAAGACAGTCATTGATGCCCATAATATAATCAATCAAATTTGCTGTGTAATTTGACCTTAAAACCTCAACAAATTCTTCTACTTTGTCATTTAACAAACTACATGTTGTGCTAGAGGCTTAGAAATGTAGAAACACAATCTTGCATTTTTTGTAAGTGCAGAATTGAAACAACTGGCAGTTCCAAACTCTCATTTTTAAATTCAATAAATTTATACTTCAAATACATGTAAATTTGCCCTTAACATGCACATGTAGGTCGAATTTGTTTGGGATTTAGGGTATCAAAAAGTATCATATTTTCGATTTTTAATGTTTGACAATTTCTAAAAATAGCATAAATATTTCAAAATTGGTACTTGTTTGACACTTCATTTGCCTGAATATTTACCTGAATATAAACCCAACTGTTTGCTTTTCCAAAACATATCATAAAGTGCAATAAAGTTAGTTGTGTAGAACAAACATCAATTCAGTATGTATAATTGGACCATATTAACAATTACATGTGACCCATATATCAGCTTCAAATAAATTGCAAATTAACCTCGAGTTCAGTAACTTACCTGATATGATTATCAATACCAATACCTTTACGACTTACAAGAAAAATATATTTTAATAGTATTAGATTGCACCTATAATGCTGACAAGGGGCAGGTTGTTCAAAAGTGTATTAAGTTCAAATCATTGTTGAAGAACGTTATGTTACAATAATTTTCTTTGTTATAACTTACGCTGTTCATTTAATTGTGGTTTAACTTTTGAACAACCAAGTCCAGCTTGACAAATACAATACATTTTTATATTTATTAAAACATGTTATAGTATATATTTAGCCAGTGACAGATGTAGAGGTAAATATGTCTGTTCTTCAGGTTGTCAGTTTTTGACTACAAACATGTAAATATATAAAAATGTATGAAAAGTGTGTTGTTTCTTAATCCATTTAGGCCGAAGTCACTACATGTACATGTATGTATCTTCTTGTAGTTGTTTTTCTGCTGTATTATATTGAGCCTATCTGTATTCTTTATTATAAACAAGATAATGTTAACAAAGCTCTGAATTTTATATGAATTTGAGGGAAAAAAAGACAAACTTTGTTACTGAGTATACATTTATTTATGTAAACTTTTAGTTACATGTAGTACAGTAGTAGTATATAATTTTAATAAACATTTTATTCAAAAGTGATGTTTTGAGTAACATTTGATTGATAGTCAAAATCGCAAATGTAAAATTGTTCATGTCTGTCTTTATTTTATTCTGAAGTCGTTCTAGATACACCTTTATTTATTAACTCACATCGTGAGAATAATAATTAAATTTTAATATTTTAAATTCAAAACAGAATTTTTTCAGTACACTTCAAGACTGGAGTTGATGGAATCAATCACAGATCTGTGCCATTAATATTTGTTGCTGTTATTCAGGTTGCCATATTTCAACGATATAAATAATGATTTTTGTCTACTTCTTTTATATGATCTTTGTGCCATGTTATCATTGTATGATAGTGCTGTATTATTATTATCCGTGGCGGATTGATCTAGAGCGCACACTCCTAAAGTATGCTTCCACTCCCTTACCTCGGAGTTCACAAGTTCAAATACTACATTGCAGCTCGGACTGAATGTTTGTTGGTCTACCAGCGGACGGTTGTAGGTTTTCAGGGTTCTACCCAGTTTCCTCCCACAATAAAGTTGACCAATGATCTGTAATTGGTACTTATAGTACTGTTGATATAACATAATCGGAAAATAAACAATTAACAATATTAAAAAAGTGTACATGTAGAGTTTGGTACTGAGTATACATTTACTATTTTACTTGTGTAAAGCACATATGTTCGTGCTATCAGAGCTACATGTAAGTGGTATTACCATGGAAGAATAAACAGAAGGGGAGAGAACTCTGCCACATCAAAGTGTACTAATGTACGATTCCAACACAGCAGGATTGTTATTCCACAATTTATACTTTGACTTTGGTGAGTGTAATGATTTTTTTACACCTTTAATAATGAGATGTTATGGATAACATTTATTAACATGTGATGATGTGTTATTATTACTCTTTACAAAAATATATATCAATTCAAAACTTAAAAATTTATATATCGGACTTTTATGATTGGACTTCAGTACAAATCTCCATTGTTGAAACAAACCAGGTAGTGTGTCAAAGCCACTTGTTTAAGCTGGATTTAGAAGCTGGGTACATAACAAAAACATAACTTTGATGGATTTTCAACTTCTGGGTATATTGATTATTGACGTTTCGGCCTAGTTCATTCCTTGAAAAAGGTCTTAACAACTAAGCCAAATGTCGCTTATTTAAATACCCAGAAGTTGAAAATCCATCAAAGTTATGCCTTTTGATATATAGACACAGTTATGAGATTAATATGATATAGATCTTGTATATCATTTGATCAAAGTAACAGCCTTGGTGCTGTGAATTATCCGCTTCTATCTATAAGGAAAGTTTTGCCAGTTGTATCACTTAATAGAGTTATAATCATCTTTATATTTAAATGTATAAAAATACCTTCCAGATGATGAAATGCTGTTGTTCTGAAAACGGCAATATTTGCTCATCTTTGTACTTCTGCTGTATCAAACTTTTAACTATTTGTTTTTGATCAAACGCCTTTGCCTTATTTCATTCCTATAATTGTTGATTCATTATGTGGTTTACTCTTAGATGCAGGGGTTTAATTACCAGAATGGACAAAGCTGGGAGCTTCCTGTGCCCTTGGTGCTCTTAAAAGGGGAATCAGGAAGGTTATTTGTTGTGACCAAGTTACCTGGTTTGCTTCCTGCGATGTTTATTGTCAAGAGTGTTCAATGTAATTTCCATCAACTATTATTGATTAAGGTTTAATGCTGTGCTTAAAGTCACATACGCACCCAAAAATTCTGTATTTTGGGTTTTCACAGAGTCACATGAGGTAAAGGTAGTTTAAAAGCTACAAAAAAACTGAAAATTCTGCAAGAAATTTTAATTGGAAATGTGTCAATCTGCTGCCACATCTCAGACACACTTTGATGTACTGATGTCACTCCAAGTCAACCGTGTTAGTCACACCCCTTACAAGGTTCAAAACGTTGGCTCGTTACAAACAAGGTCATTCACCCGCGGCTGGATCAAAGTCATTGTGAGCAAATATGGCCAGCCCTCTTTCCATTAAATTTGAATAACTGCTAGATTTCTCCTGGTCTGGCAAGCTTTGTACTGAATGAATAATTTTTATTTTAACATCAAATCTCATCAAAACGTTAAGGCAAACAGATTTAGTTGAAAAATCAAAATTTTGGGTGCGTATGTGAATGTGAGCTAGAACAATGGGTGAAGGAAACCACTCTAAATGAAGCTGGCAACACAGAAGACACTACAGTACATTTAAAGTACCGGTACACAAAACAGGACACTACATTTCCTTCCTCTATTATTATTATTATTCTACAAGTTTTGGGTTAACTAGAAAATCATATTCGATGACAGATTATAGCGACATGATTGAACTGCAATGGACCACCTGATTTTTCTAAACGGGATGTAAAAAACTGTATGTCACTTTATAAAACTTTCAACCTACAATGATCCGTATCTCATTGAATATATGTAAAATGCAGAGAAAAACAACTGACATATTTAACATTGCTTTCTGATTTAAAGAGATAAGAGGGTGTTGGCGTAAAAATGGGAAAGAATATTACCTTAAACCGATGCCACCCAAAATGAGAATGTCTTAAATAGTTTTGAAGTTTGTCCATAGACTAAAACAGTTACGATAAAATCAAATAAATTGAATTCTTACAAGGCTTGTTATTTTAATGCGTTCTCTAAATACAAGGTAAACAGGGCCAGTCGTGTTTTCTCATGTGTATAAACCAAGCCTTTGATCCCACTGCGGGGAATGACCTCATCATGCCCGTGTCGTCGGTACATCCAAGTGTGGCCCAGATTTCTAGTTTCTTCATAAACTTTAATTTAACCTACAAATCCGGGGAGGCATTAATAGAAAGCAACCAGCTGTCACTTGTGAAAAATATCAATAACTCATGTGATTCAGTAATAATGCAAAAGCCAATTTTTGGGTGTGTACGTGTATGTAAGTCTGGGATAATCAACTACTAACTTTCAAATTTCAATACAATAAACTAAAGCTATCAGACATCTGCAACACTCTGAAATAATAATGAAATAAATGTAATGAAAAATTAACAGAATTTCAGTGATAAATATAACTTTTTAACTTTTTATTGGAAATATAAGGCCTATACATGCCTCCCTGCATGGACATTCTGATGACCACTCCTCCCCGTCTCATGATAATGAACCTTTGAATATTAAACTATAGCACAGTGTTAACACAAAGACATGGTAAGGTGTTGAATATATCACTGTCATTGAATAAAAACAACAAATACTACTAACATAGTAGTATAATAAATTGTAAGAAATGTGCCAAAAAATTTAGTGTGGGATGGAGGTTAACAGGTCAGTCTTAAATAACATTGTTTGATTTGTGTTTTACGCCGTACTTGAGGTTATTAAACTCATGTGACAATGGGCCAGCCCAATCTGTGAAGGATACCACCCTAAATGACGCTCACAACACAGAAAACTGTGACGATACATTTACAGGGCAAAACAAGAAACCACAACAAATTGACTTTCTGATGACCCATAGATGTATTAAATAAGCCATCTCACAATCGAGCAGATTTCTTGTTTTTTTAACCATGATCATATTATGTCCATATACTGTAGTTTACTGGTATATCTTTTTCAAGATTAATAACACTGGTACAGTGATTTAGTCTCATTAAAACTGATGAATAGTCTCGTTTTCTTGCTCGACTATACATGTTAAAAAATAATAGATTTCACTAGTGAATTTATCATCTTTTTGCTACTGATGATAACTGGTCCCTGATTTTCCCTAGTCCATCTAACATTGTATCCAGTGTTTCCTTTGACAACTCTACATTTGTACATGTTAAAGGGGTCACCTGTCCAACCTCTATTGGGCTCTCTTGTACCTGAAACACAATACATGCAATTCACATGAAAGTTCCCTTCACGAAATTCTACGAGAAACAAGATGATGATTGAACCAAAATTCGCAAATGAATTACTGAGCTGACACCTTAAGGGCATTCTCCAATAAAATCTCTTAGATTATAGGAATGCTTATATTACAAAATATATGTAAGACTGCATTAAATTAAGGAAATCCAAAGCCTTCTTTAAATGTCATTCAGAAAGTAAATGTAACTGATGACAATGTTTTCATTTTTTCGGGGTAACGTTGTACGGCAAAGAAAAGCCAAAAGAATTCGGTTAAAATACTGGTTGTTCCCATCATTTCTACAACTATTTAATAACCATTAGTTTTTGCAAATCTATACATAAATATCCAGTACATTGATTATATCCACTTCACAATGACAATGAAAGAAATTCACCTGAAGTTGTAGAATACAGGTCGGAACAGACATTCTGGAAATATTTTGAGAAGAAGCCTTTAAATCTATACGCCAGTCAAAATCCACCAGTCTTGGGAGGGATACTAAAACACAAGATAATATATGAAATATAGAGACCACTTCCAATATGTCTGGTTACCATGGAGACATTCACCCTTTCTGTTAAAGATATGACATGTTTCTGTTCAAACATATAGAATAATCCTAACAGACAGGCTTGTTTGTTGGAATGTGTATTTACAGTGATTTCAGTCACATGATTGCTTTTCAGATCAATGGGTGCAGAATAACAACATCAATGTCAGTGGTTTGATTGCTATTTTATGCTGTACGAAATGTTCTTTCATTCATGTCTGCGTTCCAGCCAAATAGGTCAATGAAACCACCTTCTATGACACGCCACGGTCAACAGACAAGGATGCCCAGGACCACTCCCCTACCCAGTCTGGCCTAAACATTGATTTCTTTGTTTGATTGGGGTTTTACGCCGCACTCAAGGTTATTTCACTTATATGAAGGCATGCCAGCCCAATTGGTGAAGGAAACATAACATCAACAAAACAGGACACCACAACAAATTGGCATCCTGTGCCCATTACCTGAAAGAGCACTAGGGCACAGGAGACTCCCACCCAACCACCCGCGGCCTAAACATTGAAGGCAAAACAAAAAATATACAGGCGACAAAGCATGGTGCAAAATCATCAAGGCAGCATCCTGGCACTCAAAGTTCTCATCAACTACCGCTAAAAGTGTTAAAAAAGTCTGCTCACTTACCCTGATTGCTGATGGCATGACTCCTCCAGTTTGGTACATTATCAGATATTATTCTACTTAACAATTTTAAAAGGTCTTTATGAAAATCGCCTGAAAATATATGAATTGTTTCACTTTCAATCAAAAGTATAAACAATATAAAGGATGATGAGTATTTTGTACCTAAATTCCTTAATTTAACATTATAAAATCTTGACTGTATGTAGACAAATTCCACTGCCTTCTAATGAGATGCACACATTATAGTCACACAGATAATATTACACTTGCATCAGTTTGATGGAAAACAGGGAAAGTGTGTAAAAAGTTCCTAATATTAAACAAAGGGGAGACAACTTATTTAAGACCTTACCTGGGAAGAGCTTAGCAACTTCTACAGGTTCTTGTAATGATTGGAATAGAGCTGTTTTGATAAGGCTACTTAAAGCTTGAAGAAGCTGAAAATGAGAAATGGTTTTAGTTAATGTATTTCTATGAATAATTGTTGCTATTTGGAAGGTTGATCAGAAAGAACTTGCAACTCAAGAAATATTTATATGACAAATATGACGACTTCTGGGTATGTTGATAAGCGGTATTTTCAATCAATTTGTCTTAGCAGCTAGGCCGAAACGTCGTTATCAATAAACCCAGAAGTTGAAAATCCATCTTAGTCGTCTTGTTTTTGTTACGTAACCAGCTTCTAAATGCCGCTTAAACAAAATATTAATATGGCTTTTTTATAGTGTTTAGGACAATATCAAGATTTAAATAGCTACTACTGATATTCAGACATTAGATACATGTACTCAGTAATCAACCACTGAACTGCCATGATGACATTATCCTAATGAATTATTTATCCCTCTGGATCAGTCCACCTTCACCCTCCTGCCAAAAACAAAGGTCATTGTTATAAGAGACAAAGCAGCCTAATTCACCCATTTCCAATCTTAAACAATGTGTCACAACCACTTTGTGTTGAAGTTTTGTAGTGATTTACATTTAAAGTTCCCCACAGAATCTGATCTGTGGAACTTTACTTACTAGTCTTACTAAGATATGCTATACACTGTGTACTTCTGGTCACCTCGGATAAGCACACAAGTTCTAGGTTACATTATGTTTTGATTATCATTGTCTTTGAGTCAAAATGTGAACATTTTGTGTTTGGGGATTTATTGGGGATTTACTTGTCCTATTCATGTCCTTAGTCTCTGAATGTTGATATTTAGTATTTGGATATTTACAATCCTTTCCTTCAGCTTGGATTCAACTTTAATAACAAATAGTACGCAAATTGAAATGTACAATTTTAAATTAAAAATAAAAAGAGTGAACCACCGCTTTTTGATCCCCTAGATATCCAGGGAATTCCTTCATACCATTTCTTTAAATTCTTCTCAGCCAGATTTTTAAAGTTATTTCTCAACAAGCCACACCATTCGAGGCAGCCATATTAGGGGATTAAAGACAACAGTTGTCAAGTATATTTGATATTTCTACCGCTAACCTTGTTATGTTAATTCAATCCACTCATTGAACTTCAATGGCCATAAAATATCCGAGGATTACCATAAAACGCCTGGAGTTTAATTTAATTGAACTACTCCGTCTCAAGGGATTTATCTTTACATAGCATCAAAGGTTAATTCAACCATATGGCACCAATAGGTTAAAAAAAGATCTATAATGTCAATGGCAGGCTGGCAGCACACAAACAATGTAGTACAATCACAGGACACAAAACAGGAAGTCACAACAAATAATCTACATGACGCTTTGAAAGCTAAGACATTGTCCTTATTATTAGATGAAACGTAGAACTTACAGCCTTAGCCTGACTGTCTGTTACTGACAATGCATCTCTGACTGAAGATACCACAGACTCAGGAAATGTAGATATGTCCTTGTACAAATAGGCTTCATTGCTCAGGCGAATAACAATATCTTTAGAGTTGGCCTGTGAAGAAACAAGACAAAATCATTCATACACAATATAACAGAAGTTTTATTGTACCTTTGATATTTTAATTTGTAATCAGATTTTCAACCTAGTCCTGATATGTCTGTCTCTGTTTTTTTTATTTTTTATTTTTATTACAACAAACTAGCTTTCTAAATGGTTCTATGTAGCCAATTGGGTACATTTGTGTTACATTTTGGGTAATTAGTCGGACGGCTGTGTTATGAGTGCAGTATTCTTTCGATGGCGTCAACCACGTTAGGTAAAAATCTGTAAGCTCTATTCAATATCTACACTTCACTTGGACAGTCCCGGCACAGCCCCCGCCCCCTTCATAATACAACAACAACAACAAAATGATACTGCAGGAAATATAAACGTTGTTCTTTTGTTTTAATGTGACAACGCAAATGAACATGGTCATGGTTTGTCCGTAATTATATGGATATTGTCTTTGTGATCCAAGGAGCAAGATTGAATTTACCTGAAGCAAAACTGACAGAGAATTGAAATCGCAACTGGCCATTTTCAGGGATGAAATGAATCTGTCAACTAAACTCCACGTACTGGCTTTTTTCGTGCGTAGCCCGAAACGCAGAGAAGTCAAAAACAGTTTTCTGTAAAGTCATAGAACTAAAAGTGATCTATTTGTATACTTAACTAGAAATATTTTTACTCAAGTAGAAATTATTTCTGCTGAGGTATTTTGACTTCAAAGTATATCTATTTAGATAGTAATATTTCATCTTGTGTAAAAATAATATATCCGTAGCTGGGCAGGTAAAAAATATTTTTTATTCTGGTAGTAATCTGGTCTATCAATAGACGAGGTGATAATATTTTGAATATAGTTATTGTTATTATAGAAATTATTTCGCCTTGAGCAGTAATATTTTCATTAAGCGCCAGTAGAAATATATATTTGGGGGTAACAATGCCTGGCGTATAAACTATGTCGATCGAAAATGAACATGTAAATGGACAAAAAACCCGGCCACATGTAAACCACCATACAAATCAAATATTTTAATTTAATAAACAAAGCAGAATTAACATGATACAGCGGTTTCCAGTCAGAAGGATTTGATTTCATTTGGTTGAAATTTTATTTTTCTGTTTGACCGAGATTCAAGAGTGACGTCAAACCAACCAGAGAAATCTGATCTCCTTGCAAAATTTTGAGCGTCGGATCGCTGCTTACATTGTCGGCATTTTATAATTATAATTTCTCGCGACATTGCTCATAACGCATTAAATTAATATCCTCTTTAAAATCAAACATTACAGTATTAAAATGCTAGCACTTTATCGAAAATTTCAACATTGTACAACTGTTCAAAAAAAGGCATCACCCAGGCAGAGGTTTTACAATCCGCTGTGGAGATGAGCAGAAACGGTTCCGGATATAGAGCGAATAAGCTTCTATCTAGTAAGACCACGTATGCACATGTATTTTATTTAGAAATTAGAAAGTCAGCGTCACGACTGATATGCGGACTACAAAAGATCTGATTGTTATATGAACTTGAAAGCTTTTTATTGTTAAGATATTCCTAAAAATCGCCGAATTGCCACGTTTGAACAGAAGATAGCGAACTGGATTCCAGCTGTTGTATCTGTTTGACAGGTGCACCAGTAATCAAACAGGTAATAATTGATATAGTTTTTTATTTTGAGTTACACATATTGTCGACGTTTACTTGAAACATAATTGTGGATTGATTACATTACTTGGAAATTATTTCCAGCACTATGGAGTAGACCAGGAGTTATGTAGATAAAGAGATCTGTATCGTTATTACTCGGTTATTGTTCCATCTGTTCCATGTTCCCATGTATATGATTGAAATCATGTTAAGATAAACTCCATTCGTGACAGATGACCTTGATCAGTGAATGTGGAGATATAATCTTGCTGCTTACACATTTATTTGAGAAAGTTTTAATATAAAAATAATTTAATAGAAATTACTCCGGATTAAGTTAACATGTCGCTATAGCTAGCCAAGAAAATTGGACTGGATAATATATTTTGTGAGTTACTGTTTTTCCATATGTCTCCCAGTCAAATGTTTTATTTAAAATTAAGGCTAATCAGTGCTAATGTGGCATAAAATTGTTGGAAGGACAACAATCTATCGGTGAAAACCTTTACTTAATTTATACAAAAGGTATAAAATTTGCCCTTAAAATGCAAACGTTAATTTCTTCTTTATTATTATTGACTTTTGTTACATTTATATGTTATTGTTAGCAAATAGCAAGATAAATTTTTGACAATAATTAAATTGAAAATGAGCCAACAGTACACATGTAGTGGGAGCAGGTGGTTGGGTGGGATCCTCCTGTGCCCTGGTGCTTTCAGAGTTAAGACACACCAGGAAGCCGATTTCTTGTGGTATACTCATTCCCGTAAATGTATTGTGGTGTCTTCTGAGTTGCCAGTGTCGTAATACTGGGTCGTTTCCTTTACCCATTGGGCTAGCACGCTGTCACATGAGTGACATAACTTAACATGTAAGCACAGACGTTTGTATCTAGTGTATAGTCGCCGATAGTTCATTACACTAGCCGTCTAATGTATATATCTAAGAAGAGAAGATAAGAAAGACACTTTCAGTAAATTTCCAGAAATCGAGATGTAAAACAAACTGCACTTATATTACTACGCACCTGAGGTGATTTAGGGCTCCTCTTTTCAAATCTGTTGTCAGTTTAATGGAATAAGTAGCGATTCTGAAGTTCTCGCCAAAAGTTGGCGGCCGCTAGATTCAAGCGTCTGTGATGTAAGTAGGGCTTGATAACCCAATCAAAAAAATCAACAAACCTATTGTGTGTGTTCTTGTTGATGCTGGCATTGCTATTATCAATTTTCACAAGTAGTGATATGGATTTTAGTTGTTTTATATAGTTTATTTGGTTTCTTCAAGGCCCTGTGTGCATACAACTAGTCTAAGCTCAGTTCCTAAATTATTTTCAGTGTTGGAAGTAATTTTATGTAATAAGTTATGAATTAGGAAAAAGATACAAGCAATCAAAATGGATAAATCATTTGGGCCACTGATGCATAGACTTTCTTAACATAAGTATTTTTGGAATTTGAGTACAACATTTCATCACCCAAGCATGTGAAATGACAGACGGCACATGTACTTTGTAATAAACACAAGTCCTAGACTTGCGTTCATTTAATTTACTTGTAATTATTGTAATATTGATCTCCTTTCATTGTATAAATGTCATAGTTAATGGCCTGTGACATAAACATCTGGATGCATCTGTCATAACAAATTAGAAGTAAATGTTATTGACTTTCACTACACCTGTGGGCTGTTGACGTGGTCATGGTACCCATAGATGATGTTAAATTGTTTTCCGTAAATGATATACCGGGTAAGAGAGGATTATTGATTTGAAGTGTTAATAGACATTAATGGGGGTTGGATGAAAAAGGAACATGTTCTTAGTTTATGTCTTTTGTATTTTTTTGTCAAACTGTTTTAAATGAAGTAGATCTAAATAAAATTAAATGTGAGTTTATTTGATTAATATGGCACCAGAGATATAAAGCTGTGACGTGTGCATGTAGGTCAATGTTAGGACCATAATCTTATTCAAACCGGGAACCATACAAAACACCACTTCTCTGCAGTAAAATCGTAAATATAGGGAAAATACTCCTTGGGGCCCATACACCTAGACCATCAATTCTCTATTTGTGTTATTTGAGTAAGTTTTATGTATCACAAACAAGAAACAGCGCTTCTACAGTTGGAAACCATCTTTTATTATATTCCGTGACAGAGATTAGACTAATATTTGATTGTTGGCATTTTAAGTCACATACACGCCCAAACATGCTAAAAGTGGCAACTTTGTGTTATTTAAGAATCACATTACTTATATATATTTTTGTATAAATGTAGAGAAAGAAAATTTTGCTTATATATACATGTACATTACTTATAAGTATACAAATTACTTATATTTACGGTCAGAAGTCTATTAACCCAAATATGAAATGAGCCATTGACACACATCAATGGTGTTGAAGCTATCACTAAAACATATTGATGAAGAAACGCCCTCTACAAGAAATAGTGGTCAATCAGATAACTTGCCAGTTTGTTTTTACCCATAATTCGTCAGTCGATAACTTGATGCAGAGATTTAGGAACTCCTCGAAACAAATGAAATTGAGATGTTGCACATCTATGTCACATACGACATATATAAATGGCTCTGAGAAACCTGATTGCTGTTGATGTGTCAGTGGCTCATTTTATATTCAGGTTAATAATTATATACTTTTGATATTGTTACTTCCGCCCCCTTATTTTTAGGTTTAAAAGTGAAAGTTTAAAGTAACAAAATACTCCATGTTGAAGTGCACCTATTTGCCAGGTACCCTGAATGAGTGAAATAGCCTTTAGTATGGGCCTCCTCCCTCTCCCCCACAAGAAGGGACATACACGTAACAGTTTCTGGCAACAAGGAATTATGTTTTTATGTAATTTGATATGATATCATGTATCACCCCCATTATTTTTATTTTTATTTTTATTTATATCACTTATTCTAAGACATACGATGTAGACAGATGTGTTAATATTAACTCTTTATATATGTTTGTTTCTTTCAGATATCTTGAAGATGAGGTTGACTTTTAGTGTGGTTTTGGCGTTGATGTGCGCCAAATCTATAGTATGTCCACCAGTCACAATCAAACCTGTAGAGGCCGGTTCAGATGCTGATAAAGCTTATGTAAGTTATAAATTCATTTGAATATGTAGCTCTGTAAAAGGAAATTATAAAAATTATCAAGATAGACCGATAAATGTTGTGTAAAGGTGAAATCCTCCAATCCTACATGTATGAAGTTGTTGGTGGGCTGGTGGCTATGGTCTTACTGATATCACCTGGTGGTTTTTATTAGGTTTGTCATCAGTTTTCCACCAGGTATGCTTTGTTGTCAGGTGAGCGAAAAAATCCAGGTGTACACCAAATAAATAACTGGTGGTTGACTAGATCTTCCTGTGTCCAGGTGCTTTGTGACAGTCTGAGCTGAGGTTCATCAGGCGGTCCATTTGTCGTTACATCCTGTTTTGGGCCTTGCCCCTTGACCTCCTAAACCTCTTAAACCTTGTCTGCATGTTACCAGTATTGTTGAGGGTGGTTTCTTATACCCATTGGGCTGGCACAGTCATATGTGTGAATAACGTGAAGTACAGGTACTGTACACCAATCAAACAAACAAACCAAATAACGTTGAGCGTTGGACTACGGAACCCCCTTTACTGTACGCGAAATAGGTTCTGTCCCCCCTGTGGACCTTAGGTATATAAGCGAAGTTTTCCGGTGGCTGCAGAGTTCGCGGGTTGGTTTTTACGAGGTTTCTTTCCAATTTTCCATCATACACCCGACCGGCAACGCAAATTATTAAGATTAGTAAGTCCTCATATAGGTGAAATACTCTTGAGTACGACGTTAAACACCAATCAAACAAACAAACAAATATAACAGATTTTATGGAATAATTAACTTCAAAACGTTGATAAAGTTAATTAAATAAATTCTTATTTGAGATGTTGATGTATCATTTGTATGCCATGTTTGAGCAATTATTCCATGAAAGATATTTTGAGATAATACAGTGAAGAAGATACATGAATACATGGGGAGTCAACTTGAATCCCATGCTGAACAGCCTGTCTATATTGTGTAAAAAAATGAGTCCCTCAGCTGGTTTCTATTGTGCAGGCATCTATCCAAGTTAGCACAATCCATCTATCAGACACACTGTCAGAGAATATTGTAACTTGGTAGGTCTGCTGCATAACGTTGACGGTGTTAATTATCAATTATTATTAAGCCTGATATTGTCAGACACTATATCTCATTACGTCTCTTCCCTAAGCTGTGCTGTGTCATAATCCTAAAGCATTGGAACCTTGTCTCATTATAACCTGACATTAGAGGCCATTATTGATTTAGTTATCTCCTGTTGCATAGCCAGAGATTGGCTTTTGACTTCACCACGAAAGCTAAAAAATTGTCACCTACATTGTTGTGTGTTTTTAGGGAGTCTTCTTAGCATTTCCATTGAACTTAATATTAATAATTAAATAATACTTTAGGGAGTTTGTGGTGATACTTAGTTAATTATGTTATGTGGGTTCTATTATATGCAAGTACTTGTCCAACTAACATGATACAGGTATATGAGGGACGCAATCAGTGGCGCCAGACATCACATGGTGGTTTTTACAAAGTTTGTTTTTGAGTTATCACCAAACACGGGTGACACATCGATGTCATTTTAGAGAACTCCCATCATGAGTCGACCTTAAACACCAAGCAAATAAGTAAATATGTGTAACTATGGTAACAGAGGAATTCCTAAATAAATGTAATTTGTGATGTTGTAGGATACCGGCTTGGAGTATGACAAGTATCTGAGGGAAGTCGTGTCAGTGTTAGAACAAGATGAAGAGTTCAGGAAGAAACTGGAGTCTGCTAATATTACAGATATTAGGGTGAGTATACTACCTGATTAATCAGCTTGCTGGATGTACTTCAGTTTGCCTACAGTCATGCCAGGGTGCAGCAAGGCTGCTCTTTTGATATTGTAGTGAATTTATCCACCAAACAACAGGGGCCGCATTCTTAAAGCTACTTTAGTATTTCTTAAATTAAGAAAAACTTAGCGAAATTTGAAACTTCATTTAAAGATACTAATTTTCTTAACTTTTTGTGATGATGAATGCTATATTACAATTGAAAAATTTTAAATGGAAGTTTAATTAATCAAAACGTAAATTTACTCATAAGGAAAAAAAATATTGAAATTTGGCTTAGTATTTCTTAACTTTAAGAAATGCTAAAGTAGCTTTATGAATACGGGACCAGTTATTTGAACAAAATCGATCGTTATATCTGTGAAAATATCGCTTTTTTTTCTCTAGTAGTGCCAGAAAATATGCGGATACAGACGCAAAACAAGTGCTTGTTCGAAAACAGTGATGATTGAAGCTATAAATGTATAATTTATTAGAATTTACTGTTGTGGTATAAATTCTGACATGGGGAAAGATGCCAACTATTTTACCTTTTCTTTCATTACCTCAATTTGAAAAAGAAAGAAAATAATTCCATCAAATGGAGTTGAGTAAATTGTGAAAATATGAATTGCTTTTTTTTGACAGAGTGGAGACATTGCACACCAACTGGAGTTTGTATCGCATCGTGTTAGAGAAAAACTTGACGAGTTAAAGAGGAGAGAACTTCAACGACTTCGTGAACTCATTCATGAAAAAATGAAAACTCAGAATGGTACGGAGGTATTTCAAGCGATAATTTTACGTGGAGGTAGGCATGAACGCATGAGGCCACTCTAGGCCACTTCTAACCCACATTTGCTTCCCAACACAAGCCATAACAATATAGCGTGCACAATATTACAGCTATTATTTTGGTTCATAAATTTTCATCGTTTACTGTGAGCTTTTTTGAGAGGAGTTAATCTTTAATTACTCTGGATTTTAAAAATAAGTAGACTTTGTATGTCATGTCAATTTATGTTTTTAATGGCGTCTATTCTCAGTTTTCCTCCAAAAACAGGCAATGCTGAGTCTTCATAGGAGAGTAATGCCCTTCAGTATGACACTGATTACACCAGTCAATGAAATAAATTACTTTATCAGAATGAGTTAATAGCACACAGGGTGACCTGGTTTCTCCAAGTCTCTATAATACTAGTAATAATGGTTTTGTTAAAAAGTTTTGTTAAAACACCTTCATAGCCATCTAGCTACAATTAACTAACGGGCCTCCGGCTGGATCTCCCAGGGCTGTCATGCTTAGCACTGGGGGATCTTTCCAACAGAGCTAACACTTTTAAGTGACTTCACAGCGTTTGATTGTGTTAGTGGCTGCCTACTGTTGGAATATACTGACGTCATATCAGTGAAATACGGTATACCCTTGAGCATGGCGTAACACATCAATCAATCAATCTACAAATAACTACAGTTTTATAATATTTAAAACTTACAAAGCACTTTTATCGCAACGGGAGAATTTTGCATGGTTACTCCTACAAGTATCTAAAATGGGAGCTATTTTGTTCTGCATGTTTTTTGTGATAAATTCTGTAAATTACTTATTGGGTGATGTCAACTTTAATATCTACTTATTCTGTAAATGCTTCAGTCTTGACCCAAAAAGCTAAAGTTACTCTTACTAATTTTATATCTTAGCAACTGGTTATTCTTTATCGACTGATTATTAGGTAGCGACTAGCAACAGGTTATAATGTACCAACTGGTTGTTGTAGAAGGTGTTGTAAGTGTAAGTGTAAGAAGTCTTTTCATTCTATTTAAGTCTTTAATAACCAAATCTGGCTTTTCTGGTCAAATATGGCTGTAAATTTGTGCCTGTTGAAAAGTTCTGTTCAACTTTTTACGTTTCAAATTGGGCCGCGCCGTGGCTCAGTGGTTAGCGCGTCTGACTGCAGATCCTCCTTCGATGTACCGCACAGGTTCAAGTCTCCCAG
>JAVFBZ010002100.1:0-12557 GCA_032466195.1 Katharina tunicata
AACCAAGCGTCCCTTTCTTGCTGATCATCATCAGAGACTCCGTTTACAGTGGTGTTTGGTCCGGAGAGGTTGGAATCAAAGGACCTGGCGAAGAGTCCATTGGTTCCTGTTCCATGTCACAGATGGACGATTGAGCGTTTGGTGTAATACAATTGCGGCCTACACACCCAGGATCATAAGACCCCGCATGGTGGAGGTTCAGTAATGGTTTGGGGGTTTCCTGGTACATGATTCCAAGGTAGTTCTTGTCACCATCCAAGGCAACCTTAATGTTGATTGTTACATTCGCAACGTCCTGCAACCAGTTGTGCCGCATTTTGAGAATCATGCACTCGCCGCCAAACATGTGTACATGGATGCCAACGCTAGGCCACATCTTTCACGAGCAGTAACAGCATTACTCCAAAATGAAGCTGTGACGACCCTGTCCTGGTCTGCTTTGAGTCCTGACCTAAGCCCGACAGAACATGTTCGGGACATCTTCTGGTATCGAGTATAGGCACTGAACCCACCTTTACAGACTTGCACAAATGGAGGCAGCTCTCCATCGAGAATGGTAGAAGTTGCCCATTCAGGAGATCAGACGGCTTACTGGAGGAATGAGGCGTAGGGTCATCTGGGCACGTGGCTGGTTTATCCGCTATTGGTGATTTGTGGCATGAATGTCATCTTTAGACTCAAAATTACGTTTTTCATCATCAATCATCATGTTGAACTGTGTTGGTGACTCTGCACCTCCATACTTATTATGACTCATTTTTTGGGTCAAATGCTGCATCTTGAAATTCCTCCAGAATCATCATTGAAATCTCAAAGCTGGATACACTTTTTCAGTTTTCTTTTTGTCCAATATGTATTCTTCCAAACCACATTTGTTTTTCAGAGGTTATGTTATCAGGCTTTCAACGCCAAACCTTGTAAGACAAGTCATTGTGAAAAATATAGGGGGTGCTTAACTTTTTTCTTTGTGTATATTACTTTTATGATAAAATGGGGTATTAATTTATTGGTCTGGTACAGTTCTTTAGCAAGTTGTTGTGAAGCAGAATTTTAAAATGGTAGTCGCATGGTATTTTTTTCTTTTCATGGCCGAAAATGTTGGTTTGGGTTTATGTATGTACTGATTATTAAGAAAACGGTGAATGGTTCTGTCGACTTTGTGCTCGGGATATTTATTGCTGAGAAGAGTGTTACAAATGTGTGTTATTTCTTTGTGAAGGAGTTTAAAGTTACTGCAAATGTTCCACGTTCTGAGGAGAGTGATCCAGTTAATTTTATGTTTTGTTGGCACAAAGCTGCTACACTTGGTGTACAGATTAGTATTTGTGGGTTTACGATAGATGGTAGTAGAAATGGTATTACCAATTCGAGTAATCTGTACATCCAAAAAGAGAGACAACCGTTACATTCAATCTCACTTGTAAATGTTACATTTTTGTGAATAGAATTCATGTAGTCTAAGAATATTCTTATATCGCTTTGGTCATTAAATACAAGAAAGGCATCATCCACGTATCGTTTGAAAATTGAAGGAGGTCTGTAACATGAAGGACAGTTTCAAACTAAGTCTTCATATAGAATGCTCATGAAGAAATCTGCCATGGCTGGTGAAAGAGGGGTGCCCACGGCAACACCATCTATGTGGGCAAAAGGTTTAGTTTCAACTTTGCGTCCATATTTATGACAGAATGGGAACACGAAGTTCTTAACAGCCTATGTTGTATTTTAGCTATTTGGATGACATATTCATCATTGGCAGCACTCCAGAGATGACCCTAATCTCTTCATCTCTACTTTAAATCAATATGGCCCAAACATTCAACTTCAGCCTACTATTTACCTGATTAGTGTTTTTATAGATATTTCCGTGTACAAAGGTGAATTTTGATACAACGGGGATTTTGGATTGTAAGGTACTCTTTAAGCCTTCGGATACCCATCAACTACTCGTGCGAAATGTTTTGGTCCTCCACACACCTTGAAGAGTATTATCAAATCACAAATAACAAGGTTTCAGGAATTGTAGCACCCTCGCTTCAACGAGGCCTGTTCTATTCTCTTTAAGGCCCTGGGCACCAGAGGATATTCTCCCCGACTTCTTCGCGAGATTAAATCTGAATTGCTCAGAAAACGGAACAGTTATAATGTAGACCAATTTACAGAATCGGGACCTAGGCCAAAACACCAGAACCCATTGTAATATTGTCAGGTATGTCTTCTACACGTATGAAGACTAGATGTAAGCTTGCCCCTATAACATACCTGATATGACTTTCTTTGCAGAGGAACAGACTAGAAATATTTATGATTTGGTAGATGTTTTGAACTGTGATTCTGAAAATGTGGTATACCTCATCACTTGTAAAAAGTGTCTTAAACAATATGTTGGAGAAACTAAAAATGCCCTTAGGTTTAGAGCCAACGGCCATTTGACTTCAATCAAGTTACAGCCGATCTGCCCAATATGTGAACATTTTCCCCTTCCTGATTATTCGGTTATAGATCATTTTGAAATCATGCCGATTGAAAAACTCCATTTTTTCCTTCTGAAGAGGAAACCAAACAGAAATGCTTGGAAAAAGAAGCTTATTTGATTAATACACTCCAAACAGTGTACACATTAGGGTTCAAATTGGAACCAGATAAAGACCCAAAGACATACATTATTCCCTTTGTATTCCAATATGACCTGCCCAGCACCCGGTTCGCTAGTCTTCTTATACAGGAATATAAAATACTTGCACCACTTAAACCTCTCTCACAGAGACCTAGTATAGTGTACAAGAGGGACAAAACCCTTAAGGACCTACTGGTGCTGGTCATATTGGAATACAAAAGGAATGATGTCTACCCTCGAGCCTTCTACCAGGTTCAAGATTGAAACCCAATGGATACAATGTTTGAAGTGTTTTAATCCAATGAGCTTCTCTCTCTGCCAGGAAGGGAGAAATGTTCACCTATTGAGGGAGCTAATCAGCTGTAGCCTGGTCGAAATCAAGTGATTGTTGTCTATAAGCCTAAGAGGATATTTGGTTTCTCCAACATGTCGTTTCTGACATTTTTTGTTTTACAAGTGATGAGGTATATCACATTTTCAGAATCACAGTTTTTAACATCTGCCAAATGATAAACATTCTAAGTTTGTTCCCCGACGAAGAAAGTCCCGTCTGGTATGTAATAGTCTAGCTTACATCTAGTCTTCATACATTTGGAAGATTTTCCCGAGAATATTACAGGGTGATTTTGATGTTTTCGTACAGGTACTGATTATGTAAAATGACCTACAATTCCTATAAAAACCTTATTTATGGGATCTAATAATTCCCTTAACGGTGTGGGGGCGGATGAAAATAATTAGCATGGAGTAGCTGATGGGTATCCGTAGGTTAAAAGAATACCTTATAATCAAACATCCTGTTACAGTGAAATTGACACCTTTGTAGACTGTAACATCCAAAAAATCTACACTAGCCAGGCTGATAATAGGTTGAAGTTGAATATTTGGATCATGTTGATTTAAAGTAGAGATGAAGAGATTTGTATCATCTCTGGAATGATTTCAGAGGATAAATATATCATTCAAATACCTAAGGTACAACATGGGCTATTTATCACACTTTCCAATGGCTTCATGTTCCCACTCTGTCGTGTGTATGTGTGTGTACGTGTGCATGTACATGTATGCTTATTGTACTAGTCGTTATGAATTGAATTGAACTTTATTCACCGGTAGAAACAACTCAATGGATGATAAATATATATATATAAACATAAATGACAAATTTATCCGTGTAGCTCTGAGGGGTGCATTCCCAGTAGTAACATATTATTTGGACAAAAAAAGAGAATTGTAAAGAACCTGTTTTTTGTTCACGAAAAAGCGATTCAGTATGTTCTATTCTACTAGATCAGATTATCAATCTGACAAGGCGTTTTTGAAGGGTATTACTATTGGGTATTATTATTGAAGAGGACGTAAACGTGTGATATACATGTACATGTATGTGTTGACCCAAAAAATGTTACATTATGACTTGTTAGGGTATATAATATAAAAATAAAAAGAACATGTTTATTGAGTGAATTTCGACTTTGATTGATGATGCCTACGTTTCTAGCTACGATACTGCTGGTGCAATTAATGTAATCTAGCCAATTTAGTTTATCGTTGAAGAAAATACCGAGGAATTTTGCGGTCTGGACATTTTCAATTTCTTTGCCAGCTACAAATAGTGTTGGGGGATAATAACTTATTTCTGCAAGTTTGGTCTTATAACCGTTTAGTTCGTTTTGTTGAGATTTATTGAAAGTCGGTCAACATTAAACCAGGAATATAATTAGTTGATCTCTTGTTTTGGTGATAATGCGTCCTGTAGGTTAGGGGATGAAAATATTACACTAGTGTCATCTGCAAAGAGGAGAATATTTAGTAGATCTGAGGAATTACACAAATAATTTACATAGATGAGAAACAGCAAAGGCCCTAATATTGGACGTCACAAGAAATATGTGCAGATGTAGATATAGCTCCATGGTATAAAACACATTGTGAGCGATTACAAAGAAAATGTTTAAACTAAGTATTTGATATCCCCGGAAATCCATAATGAGCCTAGTGAGGCAGAAGAATGATATGATTGACTGTGCCAAACGCCTTTAATAAAACGAAAAGGGCAACAACGCTGTGTTTAATGGAGTCTTTAGCATTTACTTTAATGTCATATAAATTAAAGCGTGTTCAGTTGAATGATTTTGTCTAAACCCAAACTGTTTGGAATATAGCAAGTTGTGTTCCTCAATAAAGTTCTGAATCTACAAAATAGCATTTTTTCTTATAGTTTACTGAAGAAAAAAGGATAGATATTGGACGATAATTAGAAAATTGAGATGGGTCGCCAACTTTAAAGGTAAGAGTGGTTTTGCTGCTTTAAAAAGTCTGGGATTAACCACCATGAAAAGAATAGATTTATAACGTGGGTTAAAGGTTTAGAGACCAATGTAGGGCAGACGTAGGAATACCACCAACACCAGGGCATGATATTCGAAGGCCAGCAATGACACTGTCAATATCTTTATGATCCACTGGCGAGAAGTTGAAGTTGTCAACAGTAGCAGGATTTAAGTATTAATCAAAAGATCCAGATGTCGGAAGGATTTTGGAATTGAGTTTTATGGTATAATAGTTTGTACAACATGTTAATTATATTCATCGAAAATTGAAAATTGTCAAAAATTTTAGTAACTAGCATTTACGGGATAGAACAAGCCTTTAGGCTTTATTCCCGCCATACACTCGCTTTAAATTCTGTACAGTAATATTACCTTATATATGGCGAATAAATCTAAATAACAAATTAAGATGCACAGATAACCACAGGATTTAAAAGAAATCCACTGTTTTTACTCTCGATGCTATGAAAGTTTAATTGAAAGAACAAGCGACACTGCTTAAAACTTAAATTTGAAATAATTGAAGAGACGTAATCCGGTGACTTGTCTTTTTTGGGAACAAAGAAACACTGACATTTCACATATTCTCAAAGTCACATACGCACCCACATATTCTGTATATTGGTTTTCACAGAATCACATGGATAATATATATTTTCATCAAAAAAGTAAAAGTTAGAGGTATTCCGTTAATTCTACCAACAGATTTAAATGTAAAGGTAGTTTAAAAGCCTGGTAAAAGCGAAAAAAAAAAAAATGAAAATTCTGGCAGAATTTTTTTTTAATTGGAAATGTCAAACAAGGTCATTCACCGCGGCTGAGTCTTTTTGAGAAAATGTGGCCAGCCCTCATTCCGAAAAATTCAAATAACTGCTAGATTTCTCCTGTTCCATACAAGCTTTGTACCCAATAAAATTTTTTTAGTTTAACGTGACTTTTAATATTTGAACAAACATCAAATCTTGTAAAAATCAAGGCAAACGGAATTTGTTGAAAAATCCAAATTTTGGGTGTGTATGTCACTTTAATTTTCTTTTTCGGTTGAAATGTCTGAGAAACTATTAAAAATAGTTTGAAGTTGTGTCTTATTTGGCTGTAGTTGAGCACCCTCCTAATGTGCCTCATTTCTATAGATTCAACTGTTTAAATCTCCGCGGACTACATGTGTGATGACATCCAAGCTACCAGTGGACTTTCGTAAATAAACACATACTGCTGCTACTACTCGATAGTTTAATAAATAAATAACCAAAGCAAACCTTGTACGAGTGGAACTATTTTGAAGGCAGCTATTACTCCGCGTGAAGTAAACTGCCCTAGGGCTCCTTCCAGAAAAGATACCGGGATTCCAAGTAGGAAGACGGCCAATATGTAAGGAATGAAAAATACACCTGAAACGCAATTAAAACACGGCTTAAGAGTATTTAAGAGGCGATCACAATACATTACACATTTAGTTTAAAGGAAATAATACGATGGGGACTTTGTTCAAATTGATTGATGAGTTTTGTGCGTCATACTTTCGGTTATTTCATTCATATCAGTGCAATGCGCGGAGGCAACAACCCTCAACGATACTGACGAAAAAGCACGACAACGCATGACGTTCACAGGGAACAAAACACAACACCCCAACAAATCGGCTTCCTCGTGCCGCTTAGTCCTAACAACACTAGGACACAGGAAGCTCCCATATATTGGCCTAAAAGTGATATAGCACATTCAACACCTTATGCGAGAAGTGTGTTTTCACATTGATAAAAAAGATGTGAACCTTAAACGTTTGTGAAAGTTAATTTAAAATACGCCAAGAAATGATTTTAAGACGAAGTAAATAATGTTGTTTTTTTTTACATTATTTAGCAAAGACATTCTCAACGTTTGTAGAGGTCAAGCCGTTCGTAGGCAAGTCGTAGAAGTCCAGAAAAAAGCAAAATGAAGATAATGAAAACTATTAAATGCAAGTAACATTTCCAGCCGGCATACAATATACTAACTGCAGGTAACATCTTGTAAAAACCTTATAGTTTATCGAAAAAATGTGTACATGTACAACTAGTCTGGCAGTATGAATTTTCTAAGATCTAACACTTTGGACGTTATTGCTAAATGACAACAATAGATTGTCTTGGAAATACCATTTCTTCTTGCATTTGGATCATCACATCTTGAGTATTGACTGTGTAGGCCAGCGTTTTTATTCTATAAAATAACCTAAGGGTTTTTATTCAATTAAAAATAGTTACAAGTGTGTCCTCGTCAATGTTAGGTTTTCAATGTTAGATTTAACTTCCCTGACCGCTTTCGCTACCATGACACGTTGTCAGATTACAGTGACATCGAAAACAGTCGATGACGTTGCGCAAAGAAGTTTGTAAAAAATGAGTCGAGGTTTCTGACATGTTATCGTCATTTAAACATAGTGATTGTGAAGAAGGTATGTTTTAAGCTGTCCGTGTCACCTTATATTCGACTTTAACTGTCAGTTTTCGAAAACAAAATTTGAAGCGACGGCGCGGTCATGTTTGTTATTTTATTACCCGTAAGTTGAAAAAACGCAGCGGGGTGTACGACTTTTTATCGGCAGGCAAATTAACCAATCAAAACTCATGAAATTGGTTGATGGATAATACTGTTTCTTACCTCCGCCATTCCTGTAACAAACATAGGGAAACCGCCAGATATTTCCAAATCCTACTCCTTGACCCACGACAACGAAGAGAAACTCTATCTGACGACTCCAGGTTTGACGACCAGGATCTTTGGTAGACATATTCCAAACGACAATATCACAAGGTAGAACTCTGCAAAGGAAATAAGAAGAAAATGTCAGGATGTGTAATTAACATAGATGTGTGTACAGGGGAGCATTCTCAAAAACGAATCGACGAAACCCCATTCTTTGCTACTTATGTGTGTATGTGGCGCTTAAACGAAGAACACAGTGGCCCAAATCATTCTTTTATTGGGAAATTGATTGTAGTGAAATCACTGATCTTTGCAAGAGTGTTTACATGCCTGTAAATTAAATTGCACTTTTAACATGGAGGCAAGTGAGGGGGAGATAATACAAAGTATTATTCTAACACAGTCAAAGACGGAGCGGAGTACTTGCATTCTTAGGTTTTTTAATCCATTCATTTTAGGTCGCCGCCAAAAAATTCAAATACTACTGAAAATGACAATACGCAATTATTTTGGGAGCTCATTTATATGGCTATAACATTTTTTCCCTGGGTGTGTGGTACTTGTTTTTAAACCTGTTTAAATATTGTTTTAGACTCTAACACCTTAAAAGCAGTAAATTACCTAATGAGTTCCTTTTCGTGTCTTATTACAAGCTAGATTAAAAATGTTTGAGAATTAAAAAAATAAAGAACATTTAGACAATAGTGTGATGTCACTGTATGGGCTTACAAACATCTAGTGTATAGAAGTCCACAGTGCCGTACATAACTATTAGCATAGTCACATGAGATTATTCTCTACGGCATCTACCGAGATAATTTACAAAGATAGTACTCTGTTCAGCGACAATTGACAAGTTGAAATGAATAAAAACTATTTTTTGAATTGTATGACTGAATAGCATCGACTGAGGCAGAAAAACAACAACGACATAAGGGTTTCAAGGAAGGGGTACTGTTCAACTGTAATGTTACAAGTATAGAGTGGTTTGAAGTATTTTGACGATCAGTACAGGACCAGCGGAACAAACAATCAGTACAGTAAGTTAACAAGGCATGTAACAAGGTACACACTTGCGACGTTTTGATTTGTTGGATTGTTTCGTTTCAAGCCATCCGTAAGGTCTACTTACACGACGTCGTATCAGCTAAAATGGGTGGATGTAGCCACCCTCGATATGACGACAACCAAAGGCGACAGAGGACAAGCATATGATGTACAAGTTATATCACAACAGTTCGGTTACCTGGTGGTCCTTAGGCAGTGAGAGTAGTAGTGTACATAATGTGTCGTTTGTGTGGTGGATATTAGGACCCTGCTCTCGTCCGCAACCATCACAAGTTAAATAAAGTATTTTGACTGCTTATGAGTACCACGTATATTCTATGGTTTATCGCCGTATAACAAGCACAGTTCATTTCCATAACCTACATGTACATATTCGTGTTTTGAAAACAACCATTTAAATACATAATGTACCGTCGGTTGTATTGGTTGACTGATTTAGGCCACAATCTGAACTCAAAGAGCATATACAATGTACATGTAGCTGCGTACAATAACAGGACTTTCATGGTATTGTTCAATGCCAAGCCATAGCAACATTTAACTTTTCGGAAATTAATGGCTACCGTACTTTCGAGTCATTATTTACAAACTTTCAAGGATATCTTTCCTGGTTTGGAACAATAATGTGTGTGTATGAATGTACTTGTTAATGCTATATGCTTAATGTAAGTCTACTAGACTTCTCCCCATCCGCCCAAATCCTATCTTTTCAAAAATTATACATAAAAAATGGCAGGTAACGAAATAATAAAATATTCCCATATTTAAGCAAAAAAATGTTGAAACGAAAAGCGTTTTGAAAGAAAAGTTCGCCAATTGAACTGGTAGTTTCCGCAAGTAACACACACAAGTAACACTTTGCATGGGTCTCATCTAGTCCGTGCCTACGAATACAGCTAATAAGATCAGTTATTTTAACAATTTCTTTTTCATACACATGCGAAAGTTTAGAATAGAGTATACGCGCTCCCTTATAACGTTTTTTTTCGGCTCAGAAACATTATTTAAATTATTAAGCTTCAAGCATACATTAAAGCCCTATTGATGACTTCTATATAGTTGCTCTGGGTGTGTATAACTCCGTATAGACCGAACGTATAGACCTCAGCTGTTTTAGGATCCTGAATGAACATTTATCAGACCTCTTGTTAGAAAGGACAAGCTACAGATTTACATCGTTTGAGCCAATGAGAAGACAAGATGATAACATTTCTTAGTCCTATAGTAAAATGGTATAAACCACCATGTCCTTGCCTCCACCGGGGGTGGAACTTTTGATTCTTTGATTTCCAGTGCCAACACGCTACCTACTGAGTACAGCCGCGTTCTCAGCTGGGGACACGGTGTCCCTTAGGGTATCAACTCATTAAACTTGTCTCAAGGGAGTACATTTAAAAAGGACGTGCTCGACGAGTGAAAGGTTTCAACCAATCTGTGAAAAATAATAGTGCGACTAAAGACATTGGAATGATGTAACGTATTTGTGGGGTGAATTCAGAAGAAATAGTTCCTGCAGTAGTCTACTAAGCATCCTTAAGCCCCAAGCATACTGCCCTTAGCCAGAGGGCGAAGGCTTCGCCTAGAAAACAAATAAAGCAAAATCTTGTAAATAAGTCCAAATCATCACATAAATATACCAGAATATACAACAAGTATTAATCATGCCTGCTCATCGATATCCCCAAAATGTTATAATATGTTATATAAATTGGACAATGACGGCAAAAAAAAACGTGGGCTAGTGAAATCCGGTTATTACTATGTAAACATGGCTTTAATCACGTGTGGTTATCCCAAGGTGTTGCTAATGCAAATTATTTTTTGCTTATATTTAAAAACAAAGTTAAAGACTCTTGCCGCCAATAATCAATGGATCAGTTGATTGATAGTAGTCGATATAGCGAATATTGCCGTTATAAACTTGTTATTGATGTTGAATACTATCTCACTACCAATTTACCTCAATCCTTCATACGTGATTTTGCTAAAATCAGAGTGGGTACTGCAGGCCTAGCAATATATTCTGTCAGATTTAGAAATATAGACAGAGAAAATAGATATTGTTGGGTCAGTTGATTGGTAGTAGTCGATATAGCGAATATTGCCGTTATAAACTTGTTATTGATGTTGAATACTATCTCACTACCAATTTACCTCAATCCTTCATACGTGATTTTGCTAAAATAAGAGTGGGTACTGCAGGCCTAGCAATATATTCTGTCAGGTTTAGAAATATAGACAGAGAGAATAGATATTGTTTATTATGTAAAAACTTGGAAATTGAAGATCAATACCATTTTATTATGATCCGTCGCAAATTAGAAAATTTACGTAAGAAATATATTCATGATAAATTTCTTAGTCGCCGTAATAGACCGTAATACGTTTAATATGCTGCTGTCTAATAGAAATGTGAATGTTATAAGCGGATTAATTGTCTTCTGCCACAATGCTCCGAAACTAAGAAAATCCTGTATACCCTAACGGAAGGTGCTCTACAAAATCATAATCCGAGCTACTTTGTATGTTTACACTGTCTAGTTTTTTGTTTTCTATGTAATTGGAGTGTATGTTTAATTCATGTATTCGGGCCAATGGCCTATATGCAATAAACTTATATATAAATTAATATTACACATATATAGTAAACAATTAATATAATGTAACCTAATGGAACTTAAAATACTACGGTTTAGAGTTTAAAATTAATTCGTGAAAATTGAAAAAAAAGAAAAAATATTGTCTAAATTCACATTAAAAATACGTATAATTTGACAAGGGTAAGAAACGAACAGCGCATTATTAAGTTGTACATATATATGCAACTGACATTTTAAACGATTCATATCTGTACTGAAAATGAATTAAATAAAGTCGAAATATTGAGACCAGTACTCATGGACCTTTCCTGAGTTTCTATACTGCTTTAGTATGTGAAAGATGTTACCCGCTATTAGTTCATTTTTTTTAGTAATCCTGAAAATCTGGCTGCCAGGTTTATATTAATTATATACATTTTGTTTAAATTTGAGCATGGTATTATCAATTGGTAGGCTATTGGTGACTTATGTACATCTTCGCATAATATATTAACTTTATTTAGGCCTGTAGTTATTTACAATTCATGCAACATATCACGTTTTTCCCTCTATTCATATTAATAGGGAGTTTTATGGCCATCGGTCATTTGCTACATACCGTGTTGTTCTTAATTCCTGTGTATGTGTGCTTGGGTATACATCATTCCTTCCAGTCAAGGACAATTTAAGGGTTTCGTAAACGGTATGATTCAGTCGAATACAACGATATTAAATGTTCCATCACGTGCCACGCAGACTTGGGCATTAAATGCCTTGGCGTACATCCTGATGCAATATGGGTCTACTTGCTAGTCTCCTTTATACTGACATAATTAATAGAAACACTAGAGCCAAAATCACCCTAACCAATATATTCTTTTTTAATTATGTTAATATCTGTTATTAACACATGACCCATAGAAACGAAATACATTGTCCTAACTGAGGACCCTGCAATACAAAAACATATGATAACATTCTATTGCAGATACCCTGACATTAACAGTATATACAAACACATAGATAATATATCATAACATTAAATTTAATCTTTGACACCAACACAACAGCAGTAACAGCAAAAGCATAAATAGTTAAAGGCCTTACGGTCTTATAATAAACTAGAGCTGTTACGACAGCTATATAGTATTCCGATCTATTGCCGTCATATATTAACAGATTTATTTCGATTTACTTAAGTTGTGAATATTGTACTTAAAAAAAGAGAATCATATGTATTGGCCCCTCGAGACCTGATTCGCATAAAATACA
>JAVFBZ010002111.1:0-12556 GCA_032466195.1 Katharina tunicata
CAGCCGGTGTCGCTAGTGTATCCTAAATTTAACATCTGTTAGTATATGCCTGCCACTAGTCCATATCTATTGTCTCTGTTTTCACAAAGGCGTATTTTCTGTACCACTTAAAATTAAAATTACGCCAATCCATACATCCGATGACAAACGATTATGTGGAAATGACAGCCCAATCTCTGTGTTGACTGGCTTTAGTAGGGGAGACCGGGGATGGTTGTCACAAGGGTTTACATTCTGGCCCAGTTTATTATTCATATGTATCAATAACATATGAGCAATGAGATCTAATAAAGCAAATCTTGTTTGCTGATGACACAAGCGGAATATTGTCACATAAAGACCCATGGTACCTTTTCGGTATTATCAATCCAGAGCTAGAATACCTCTCTAAACGATGTTTATTAAACCGTCTGCAATGTACTTTATATTCATGCAGAATTGCTGGTCTTAAGCTGTGAAACAAAAAGTCCTCACATACTCGGCTGAGGACAGGGTGCCGTGATCACTTCAACAGATGGAACATCAAGGCCTGAAGACTAATGGAAGATGTTGAGAACAACTTTATAGCTTTTGAACTTATCTAACTATGTAACTTATATTTAAAATATCTAGAATACTTTAATAGGGTGTCACCAAAGTCAGAAATACCTTTTTATTTATCCTGTTTATCAATAAAGATACTTTTTATGTGACCTACTTTTTGTTGTTGTTTGTTTTTGTTTGTTTGTTGTTGTTGTTTTTTGTTTTATTTTTTTTTATTTTTTTTTTTTTGGGGGGGGGGTTTAGTTTACAGCGTATATATGAAAACTAGAATTTCATTCTAAAGCGCTATACATTATAGCCTGGGTCATAGTTGTAACAGGTAACTAAGAAGTAGATGAGAGTTAATTGTTAGATTAGGTTAATACATTACTTATGCAGCCTGCGCCAACACAGAAACAGTTGTTGAGTTTTTTAAATATGCATGTATGTAGGCCGCTAAACAAAAACTGATGGAATGCACGCAAGTCAGTATACAATGTTTAAAACTATTTTATAATAGTATTTATATTGGAAGTTAAATGTACAGGAATGCTATTTGTAACAATTCTGTTCCAGCACTTTTAGGGCAGGGCATGGTAGGGACCGTCTTATGCAAATGTCAATTGTGCTTTTCTTGTGGTCTGTATGCAACCATTGCAACATCTTAACATGTGCTCTGGTGATATTAGGTAGTAGCCCATTTCCCTGACTGACGCTGGCGGACCTGGACAGCTTTCTGGCTTAAAACACCCACCCTCGACTCCCTCATTAATAGTGCTTTGTGTTCCTCTTAGCCCCTTTTTGACCCTCACCTTTGCCAAAAATTTCAACTTAAAACAATCCTAGCTTGGGGCATGATATATTTTTTCCTGTGCTATCATTGTAAAATTTTAAACTTGCCCCCCCAAATTGTCATTTATTAATAGTGACTTTGTCATTTATAAAATAAATGACCTTATCACATACATCTGTGTTTCTGTTTCTCAATTTTGACAAGCTGATCTCGTATTTGATCAATATTTTATTGACTCTCTAACATAAAAAGGATTCGGTGTGATGTTAAAGTGTCAATAACAAGTATTGATGACGAGACCTGGCAAGAACAACTGTGGCTAGAGGGCTGAGACATGCCAAGTGGTAATATCTAACATTGATGGTTGTTTGACGGCTGGTAATGATTCAAAAATGTTCTTTAAAATTAAACAAAAATATACTGTATGTAATCAGGTCAATTGAATGTTCGAAAAACAAAATTCAACAGCAATCTGAGATCGCTTAACAGTATGTAGAATCCAATTTAAAAAAGAAATTGTGTGGGCAAGCATATTGACACACTGCTTGTTGCATAATGTATGAGGTCAAATTATCTATTCCATAAAACATCCGCATGTAGGGACGAACATAGTATCTTATTCTTAACAGACTAAGATAAATAGAAACCGAGATATAGCCAGCGCAAACACCTTGAACATCGCATGCGCAAACAATTTTGATACGCACATAATTTGCCTAAATTACCTGCATATTTCCATGGATAGCGTTTAAGGCGTTTTATGTTTCACATCTACACACAGAAGAGTTTATGAGTTTCACAATGAACTGTTGAATAGTCACTGAGACATGGCTCGTTCAAAACAGCTTAGAGCATATAAATGTATGCGCATGAAATTCTTTCTATGTTTTACATCTGCATATGGACAAAATTTGTAAAAACCTCAAATAAATCGTAACCGAGATACAGCCCAGACATAGACATGGCAAAGGCAAACAATTTTGGGCATTTAATTTGCAAAATTTTCCAGGAAATTTGCCTTAAAGTCACATACGCACCCAAATATTCTGTATTTTGGGTTTTCACAGAATCCCATGAAATATATATATTTTCATCAAAAAAGGTAAAGGTATTCCGTTAATTTTCCCCCCAGATTTGAAGGTAAAGGTAGTTTAAAAGCCTGGTAGAAGTAATAAAACCTGAACACTCTGCCAGAAACTTTAAGTGGAAATGTGTCAATCTGTTGTCACATCTCAGACACACTCTGATGTACCGACGTCCGTACAAGCTTTGTACCCAATGAATAATTTTTATTTTAATGTGTCTGTTTTAATTTTTGAACGAACATCAAATCTTGTAAAAATCAAGGCAAGTGGCATTAGTTGAAAAACCAAATTGTTGGGTGCGTATATGACTTTAATAGCGTCAAAATAGTTTTACGTTTCACATAGCCACAATGACAGAAGAATGTTATGTATTAGTTTCAAGTGACATAAGCCGTGGTTACACGTGCATCGAAAAGGTGAACTTAACTGAACCGGCTCTGATCCGCACCAGAGTTCACCAATTAATGACGGTTTGCGGTTACACGGCACTTTTGACAGCCCTGCCAGCATGCGTCGCGAGAATCTTGGCACACTGCCAGCTAGCTTGAGCGAGCGGCTACACCATAGGAAAACGTCACGGCATTCCAAGAACGCCACCTGTAGGTGAACTAAACTGATGCGGATTATTGTTTACCTATCAAGTTTGGTGGGTAAAAAAGGCGGGCTATTCTGATCCGGATCAGATTTAGTCCACCTTTTTTTGCCTTGTAAACGCAAACCTAAATCTGATCCGGATCAGAGCCGGCTCAGACCCATCAATTTTTGGCCGTGTAACCCCTTATTTATGACAAAGGTATGGTTCGGACAAAAAAACCCAGCTAATTTGTATAATTTATGTGAACATTTGCTTAATTCCGTGATGTGATTTCCATGTATGTATAGAGAAAAAATGTTCTCGGTAAGTTTCAAAAGCCTATGATAAATAGCAAGCAAGATACAGCCGGGCGACAAAATATGGAGACACATATACAGTGAAAAAGTTGGCAAGAGTATTCATGTTTAAGGAATATATTTTAAACAACAGCTTTAAAAACTATTTACTTACATCTTTTTATTATATCGTCTGTTTTTCTTTTTCGCCTTATTTTGTATTGTCAAATTTAGTTTGATTTATGCCGTTTAACACTGCATGATCCTGGTTGGTGTGAGTGAATAAAATTGAAACCCTTATTATAACAGTGAAGGTTAACATAGTTAGTATAAATTATTATATCTAAACTACTATTAAATACATTTACTCTGTGGTTTATTGTTGTGTAATGTATAGTAGTGTGGAAGTCACATTGTTGGTGATTAAATTAAAAACGATAACACTGTTAAATTATTTCAAATATACATGCTAAATAATTACCGGAGCATTGATGGTTGCTTTCATATAATGTACGCTTAAGAAATAAATCTAGTTAATTAAGATCGTTTACCCATTTTTCAAAGGACTATTTTGTGTGCTTGCAGGCCTTGTCTTTTTCAAAATCAGAAATACAACAAGAGTTTCTGCGGCATTGTCGTGTATGATTGCGTAAGAACATTTTTGGATAATACCGTTGTGACCTGACTCCAACCGAAAGTTGTTTTAATTACGAAATTCGCTAAACAAAATCCCGCTGCTGTTGCTTGATTAAGGGTAATTGAAAAACGAGTAAATAACTTAGTCACGCCAATGTATTTGTTTACCAAGAGGATAACATTAGTTATTTAAACTTTTATACAGTTGTGAAAGTATCTTATACAGTTAACGTAAATAATAGCCACCCCTCACCATTTTAGGTACACATTTGTCGTTCTCATCTTGATTAACAAAAAGTTAATTTAACCAAACTTTATTTTAGTATTTGTTTTAAGGTTGCCAAGAGAGTTTGTGCAACTAATGCCGATTTATATATCTTACTTATTCCAGAGACCATAATTTTACAATGTTTTTTCCACTCTTGCTCTCAAGACAATAAGCCGGTGGTTGAAGGGAACTTTATGTACCCTTGTGCTCTCTGTGCTAAGCGGCATCAGGAAGCTGACTTGTTGAACGTCCTGTTCAGCCTCCTAGGCAGCTGTAAGTATCCTATATTCTCTTCTTTGTTGCCAGTGTCATCGTTGATGATTTCCATCAGCCATTAGCCCAACAGTGGGATAAATTTTAGTACGAATAAAACACCGCATAAACTTACTGTTACAGCTGACCCGACCGTCACTGAAACAATTGCTTTTATATGATTTAGTTACTTAAATTTGTAGCTTGATTGTATGGAGTGTACTGTTGCGTTGTTCTTGTTTGGGTCGTGCAAGAATATATCTCAGAAGATAAAGAAAGGCTTGGTTGTTGCCGTGCTGAACAAACAAAAATAAAAGTACAGGACTAAGTAACTGGCCAAGATGAATTACTAAACTTCTGTAGTGTCTTAAAATCCGGTTCATAGCGATGCCTTTGAGAAATAAAGTTTTCAGAAAAACTATTAACCTGTTTTAACCATTCCTATTTATGGTTGTGACCCGGACAAAATTTACTCCAGGAACGATGAAAATAAATCTATAATCACTTTGCCTTTGAACTAATCTTTGCTCTGAAAGCTTGATGGTATTTTTCTCAAACGATAAGTTAGGTAATGCCCAAAAAAAACCAGTGCCTCGAACCAACAGCTAGCTAAACGAGAGATAAGGCTTTTCAGTAAATGATCATCACTCACAAAATAATCGTTTTTCACGGTAGCAGGACAAGACGATTGATTACCTTTTAACAGAAACAGGATACAAATGGTAAATGTTAAATGGACACGTGTTTGGGAATAATCAATTGAAGTATAAATCCCTTCGGAGACTGTCAGAACGTGACAAAGAATTACTTAATGTGTGTATGAATGGTCACAGCATAGCCAAATACCTTTGTTTGTGTAAACTTTGTGTTTACTTGCGGGGTCAGACTATTTCGCAATTGTGTGCACAGCGTAGAGAAACTATTTGTTGATAATTATAGGCCGTTGCCATTTTTTAAGGATGAAGGGCGGGGGTTCATGTTTCGAGTTTACCAACCCATTTAAACTCTTAGGACAGCAAACTTGCTATCACAAAAGATCACATTAAGTGCAATATTCAATCCATAGCTTCAATTTTGAAGACAAACTTATATAAATTTGGAGTATTATAACATTGAGAGATGATTTTGAAAAATAAAAGAGTTTATTCTTATAACATATCGAAGAAGGCCCATTTATATATCATTTCATATTTTGACACTCTTTTTCATCTTGGTAGTAGCACAGAGCAAATGTTATAATTATCTTGTGCGTCTATATTAAAGTAAAACACCACAGGAAAAATAGTTTTAGCATCATGAATACTAATTGGTCTATGGCCATTCGAGCTGTTGCCCTAGGTAACACGAAAAGAAAAAAACGGAATCAAAAGTTGGTGACCGTTACTGTTACATCAAATAGAACGAACATCAATGGGCATCTCTTCAAACCGTGGTGCATAAATACTTAGAGCTATCGTTTTAGTTATAGGCAATGAAAAATCTCCCTGTGAGCGATTGAAAAAGGTGATAACGAGCAGGTCAACTCTTGGAACGGTGACACTTGAGATATAAAGAAACAAAACCCTTAAGGGCGTCCGATAATATTTTTAGCTGCTGTTACTACAAATGAGACAAATTTGTGATGACATACAAGATATGTCGTCCAGTTTTAACAAACTGGCTTACGGCTAACTTTCTCTGTAACGATTACTATACTCCCACTTAGTCAACGAGCTTTTTTTTTTGTTAGGATTTATGATTCTAACAACGTATAGGTTTCATTAAACTAGGTTGACACCTCAGGAATGGTGTTAAGCCGTTTAGCTGGAAAAGGATTTAAAAGATTCATTATGGTTACGTTTGTATTTGTGTAGTTTGCGGTGTGGCAAATAAAGTTTTGGTGTTATATTTTGCTCGTTTGTAAAGCAGAATATTGCATAAAAGTATTGAAGCACATTATGTGGGTCCATGGTTGTAAGACGTCTGGCCGTCAGGGAAGATAACCTTATGTGCCGATGTGAGTTTTGTGTAGTCTTAGAAGTGCACGAGTTATTATCTAGAGTAAAACACAAACCTTGAAAGCAACTCAATTGTTGAATAATGCTACTTTCTATCCAACACAGAAATGGAAACTAACCGCATTCCTTTACAGTTGCTTGTCTGAACATAATTATCAGGCAAGAATAACTTCGTACATAAGGTATCGTGTACAGAAGAACTATCGACGGTTAGCTAGACAGGATCGTCCTACAAAGTGTTACAATTAACTCACAAGTGACCCATTGTTTATTTTGTTTATACTGACGACTGTTTACGGCTGAAAATGATTGAATAACATTTGATGGACGTTTCAACGGTACTGTTAGTGTGAGAATAATTCAGCCTGTTAGCGGCTCGGATCACCTTCCGTTAGTACAAAAGCGATGACATTTGAAGTTTCGATATAATAACACCTTCTCTTAACCTCCCTAGTACCTAAACACCTTAGCAATACAATTGTATGTACCACGGTTTGTGTATAATTTGATATCCTAATTGATCGTCATTCAACTTTCGCTTACACCTAAGGCATCAGATCAATCTGACAAGGATCCAATTAGACACGATTCTCAAGGATATTTGTTCTGTTGTACTTTAACATAAACCCTCAAGATGATGATAATGATGTCCCATTTTCCTTTGAACTGATTTTACATTTAAATAAGTAGCATCTCCCGGCTTCCACATGCGCTGTTGCACTCATCGAATTTATTGTCATCTTTTACGTTTTTGCATAATTTATCAAGGAAGTAGTCATTAATTATTTGCGGATAATTGCGTAGTTTATAAAGACAAATTGAAAATTGATTTTCCCCACCTAAATGCTTTCTTCCTGTTGGCTCTGGCCTTTGTTTACGAACAGATCTTTCTGTGTCACCGTTAAGCAGCTATAGCTCCTCAGGGAGATTTATACCTGATTTGGTTATTCACAAGCATGTGTCCGTTTAACATGTTTCTGTCTCCGTGAGAAGACCGTCATTAGTTTTGTCCTGATACAATGGGAGCTGTTACAGAAGCCTTCTTTTGTAAATTCAAATGACTTGCTGACAAGACTGAGCTGTTGCTAATTAGCTTTCTCCTAAACAAACCTGCAAGAATCAATACATGGCATCAATACACATGTCATGCGAAATATCTTCATACTTTGATAGGACATAGTATAGTCTGATCAAAAAACTATGTTTTTCTAGCACCCCATTTTTCATACAAACATTTATAAAGGCTCAACACTCTGGAAATTCGTAAACTGCTTGTCTCTGTGTGACACTTGTCCAAAATTACCTGTCAGAAAGGAATTATTTTCATTAGATCAAATGACACATTTCATATCATATCGACACGTTTTGGTAGTATTCCATTGTTATTTGTTTGCTTGACATTCTAATAAGAGCCTTTTACAAAAGCAAATGTTACTTCTCAGAGAATTTCAAAGAAAATACATTTCTTGCCAAGTACCAATTTAAAAAAAAAAATTGACTATTGGTCAATTGAAATCTTTATATTTTTAAAATCATTTTAATACATGTTCCAAAATTTTAATGTTCACAAAATATCATATCGATAATATTTTTTCAATATAATTGGATTTTGTGTGAATAAAGACGATTGTGCACAAACAACCTTCGGTCACTTGCATTGGGTGCTGATAAATTCATAAGAAACCGTCTTTCAGATTGCCTTGAAATAAACGGACATTCCCAAATGTCTTTAAGTGCTAAGTCTTTGTATCTTTGACATATAGCTTGTAGCTTTTTTGAGTTATCTTTTCAAATTGACAAACCCAAAAATTACATTAAAAAAGGAATCCGTACCAAATTGCTTTATGCTTTGCCGGTTGTCATTTATACTATAAATCCAAGTAACTGGCGGTCTTGTCTTGACACAATGTCGTCACTATTAATCTATTCATCATGTACCTGTGAGCCTCACCCGCATGATACAAAGCCATCTGATTATTTCCACATCGCGTTCAAGGTTACAGAAAAATAGTGATTTCCAATGAACTTCAACATATACGACATTTTAATTCAAGGAAATACGGAAACTTGATATGCAATTGTGCGCACAGATCTCAAATAACCAATCTAATGGTACCGTGACTTGGAATGTGAGAGCAGTTTGAAGCCAAGTCTCCACGAATCATGTATCTATTTATTTGTCTACACAGGATGCACGAACTGCATCTAATTCAAAGCGTGGTCAGATTTGAAATATGAGTGAATGTAGAAGTGGGTAAAATGAACAGTGCTATTAGTTTTAGGCTTCAATATAATGTGTTATACATATACACTGTACTATCCATTCATGTATCTATATTTGAGGAACTTTTCGATGAAATGTTAAACGCTAAGAATCACACCAACTGACATAAAATGTAATTTCCTTATCGTTGTTCGAAAGTTAGTATTCCAGGATGTTATTAAGACATGTTCTACCATTAAATATTACATGTTCACAGGTTGTGCTATTTGAACAGGTACGAGTTAGCAAAACAACCACAGCACAACATAAAATAATAAATCTGATGAGCATGCGTAGGAGCAACAATTTTCTGTAGAGGACTATAAGGTTTTAATGATCTCTCGATTGTTTCCTCCACCGCTTGTGCTTGAGTGATTTATCAATCCATGACCGACAGAGCCGCTAAAATGTTTATGATCTTTTGACCTGTCCTTTAATCTAATTAATGCAAGGGCTATTCGATGTTATATAATGTAATGGGTGCATTTTTATTTGAAAATTGTGTAATTCGCGTATCAACGTAAACTCATTACATAATATTTTTTTCAAAATTTACATGTCCTTTTTTTGGGGACAAATAAATGCTTATCTTTGGGGATGTATATATACATGTATGTATCTTTACATGTATAAGCTATATACATTTGTGTTACAGCTAACACATATTGTGTTCATTTTAAACATAACATCAAAGATAAACATTCGTAAAAATATGCCTTGGCCAAGAAGATTGATTTACAACCTCTAATTTATATCAACAATAGTTCAGTCTTTTCGGAACATACAGGTACGGTTTTAAGAAGATTTCTGGTTTAGCGGAATGGATAAGATATTTATTGCTAATTTCACTGCTAATACCTAAATATAAGGGCCTACAAGTAAATTTTAAAAAATTCTTGGAGTATCCATAAAAGTCTGGAACTTCACAACATTGCCATTGTTATCAACAAGATCTCCGACAAAATGTATACCTTGGTCAAATCATTCATTAGATAAAATTGGCTAATATCGATCGCGATTCCCCATTCTTCCAGCAGTTGATGAAGTATAATCAGAAATGCATTGATTTTTACATCGAACTTGTATCTGTTTCCACGTCCCAAAGGTATAATATTCTATTCAGTCAATGAATGCAGTTTTGTGTAGAGACTGCAGCAAACACATCAGGGCTGAGAATTTAAAGTTACTTTGTCCTACACTGGTTATAATATTAAAGTTCAAGACACTGAAGAATTTTACTGCGACATTAGGACGTTTCTGTGAAAATGATCTACGAATCTAGTCAATAACTGTGGAATTTTTACATCGAATAGGTGATCAAACAAAAACCCTTGTCCCTCGCAAGCCTCAGGCGGAAGGAACTGGTATGCAAAGAAGACTGGAAACGATATCTGGATTGCTAATTGATGTAATACACAGTATGATATACAATTACAGAATAGACAGAATCGAGAATCATAATATAATATTGAATTACCTTTGATAATAAGCGCACACACATGTAACAAAAAAGCAGGCCACAGAAACCTTGTGCTTCTAGGTCAAACAAAACCGTTTTCCTGGAATTTTTCCAAAGCCAACTCGCCTCTATCGCGAAAAATACTTAGATAGATAATTTCTTCCAGACGCTACATATTATTGTTCACTGCTAACGGTTTAATAAGTCGTCGAAGGTTACTCTGACAGACTCAATTAACTAAATGGACTTTGGTCTCACAAAGCATCTCCAGTCATACAATTCTCTTGGAGTTACTTCTACATATCACTCGTGTGGAACTCGTAATCTCACGATTTATGTCCACATGAGTCTTTGCTTCTGCAATGGTAGCCAAAGTAACGAGGAATTGTGATGTTGTCATTAAACGCATTCTATGCTTGTAATATCAATTCATATTACATTATTTCAGACTGGAGTTCAAATTTATAATAGAATGATGGTAATATAAATGAGATAATAATATATGATTATTTACAGGATATTAAAGCCAGCGATATATTTATATATGTAATGAAAAAAATGAAAAAAGAAATGACATTCCTAATGTTATTATAAGCTAGCGCTTACTATGCCAAAAACCCTTGACCCTCCCAAGTCGCAGGCTGAAGGAACTGGTATGCAAATACTGGAATGATATCTGGGTTTCTATTTGATGTAATACACAGTATGATATACAATTACAGACACCATCGAGAAACATAATATGACCTTTACAATAAGCGATACAAATGTATTAAAAAGGAAGCCACTGAAACCTTGTGCTTTTAGGTCAAATAAAACCGTTTTCCTGGAGGTTTTTATAAAGATTAATGCCAGCTCGCCTCTACCGCGAAAAACTTTCAGATAATTTCCAACCAATCTGTGTAGTAAAATGCAATTCACTTATGTACTGCTGTTAGGAAAAGCCGCGGTTACAACGGCTAACATTGGTGGGATTGACTCGGCTCTAATCCGGATCTGATTTTAATTTTGGATGTACACGGAGAAAAAAATAAAAAAATAAACTGATCGGGATCAGAATAGTCCGCCTTTTTTTAACCACAAAATTTGATGGGTGGAAATAATCAGCATCAGTTTAGTAATCCTGTTACCACTGTAAACGCCGATTGCCGGTAAAAAATAGTTCACGTACAGGTAGCGTTATTGGAATGCCGTAATGTTTTTCTTTGTGTCACTGCAACCTCAAGCTAACTGGCAGTGCAAAGATTTCCGCGACGCGTTCTGGCGGATAAGAGCCGAAGAATAGTTGCTCACCTTTTCAATGCCCGTATAAAAACCGCGGCTATTGTAGCAACATTTTAATGAGCCAACGTAATCAATTGGATGCCAAGTAGGATCATTAAGAAACGGCAGTCGATTACTTAGCCTCAGATTGTCAAATTTGCTCTTTAACACTTTGAATATGACGAAAATGAATCAAAGAAATCTATAATAAAACGCAAATACGATGAAACAACGGTACAAAATTACACAAATGGAAGTGCCTTCGACAATAAATAATGTCCTAGTCTCTGGGCTATTTCTGTAATTGTTTAATCCACAATATCATTTGTTGCAAGGTATCTATCTGTTGAAAGCAATTTCGCTCGCAATTTTTTCTTAAATGTGTAAGATAAAAGCAAATATTCATGACAACACGCTGAAGCCATGGATATTACCGATTCTTTCATCATTGATATTTAAGGCATTTCGCTCGATGTAACCATTATCAATAAAGTGGGTGAACAATTCCTTATCAATGTACACAAAATATTGATAAAAAACAGTCACTGCAGATTTGCAGTTAAGGAACAGGAAATCAATATCAAACCAATGTTTAACTTTTGCTAGTTTCATGAATGCTAAGCCTTAGTACTTAACTTTCTTAACTTAAAAGTAATCAAGACACTTTAACCAAAATCTGTTTTAATTTTGCCGGTAACATATATATAAAAAAAAAAGTAAATTGTTTGTCAATGCCATGCGGCGGACAATATATGTACAAACATAACTGGTATCGAATGTATGCTTTAACTATAATTTACTACGGAATAAAAACGTTCCTGGTGTCAACGCACATATCAGCAAGTGTTGTTTGTCTCTCTAGTTTTTTTTATCCCATCGGCATATTATGCCATAGGGATAATGTCGTCACGACGTACGTCCGTCCGTCCGTCTGTATAGAGGGCGTGAACAAGAAACAATACCACTTAACACAGGTTTTTAAAATTTTGGAAACACATTGGTCTTGTACTAAACTACATTCCTATTTACAATGGGGCCATTCCAATCAAATTTCTGGTTTCCTTGGCAATATAAGGATACATAAAAATAATAATAGTATACCAGACGACGTGAACACGTTTAAAACCATACCGCTTAACGCAGGGTTT
>JAVFBZ010002133.1:0-12554 GCA_032466195.1 Katharina tunicata
AGTCACCTACTTTTCTCTAAATTACAACCTTAATTTTTTAAATATTATAAAATAAACATGAAACACTGATCTTACTTCCACTTCACATTAATAGCGCACAAATTCTCAGAAGACATGTATCTAATAAACCGAACCCGCTTTTCATCTAACGAAGTACATGTACGTAGCATGGCTTCATTACTCGTCAGATAGAAGACTGGCAAGATAATCACCAGGATGAGGGAAGTAATTCGCAGACCAATGTAAGGCTAAATTAGGGATTATCCCTGTCACCTCAACTTAACCTAGGAGACAGAGGTCAACTATAAATTTCCCTGCCAAATCCTCTAATCACCTGGATTGGTTCACTTTCGACAGGTGATGCGAACACTGAGAATACAAAAGGTGCAATTCTCAGTAGTCTACATTAAATACTCTAAAATATCTGTCCCTCCCAACACAATTTTTTTTTTTTTTTTTTTTTTTGCCACATGTTGACTTTAATCACAAAATTTACCACTTTATGTGATAATCAATTTAAAAACTCATCACCACATCCTAAACATTAACACCTTTCTCCTAAGATGATACTTAGTCTCTCTGAGATAAGAAGATCAGTTGGTCAAAGGGTTTAGGTGGCAGGAATTTACTACCGACGACTTGGGTGGTCCAAGGAAAAATGGTCTCAACCCTGAACATGTCTTAGCTTTCCAAATTGTCTAAACTACTATAAGATATATTTCAACAACAACAACAAAGGGTTTTTCTTATGTATTTTTTGTTTTCCATTCAAATTTTATCTGACTTACGGTAACTAAGTTGTGGTTGTTCAGGAATAGAAGCTTGGACAATATATGAGGTGCTGAAGACAGGATAAGGCTAACTAGTGACTGTTCCCTATCAATCAACTACCATCAACTGACAACTATCCAATAACGGCTCCTTTGACCGCCTATTCTCCTGATAGATTACCTGATATTTCAATATAGACACCAGTTTCTCAGCTTTATTGTGATATCTATATTCTACACTTGATTGACTTTCTGATAAATGTTTTTTTTTTTTTGCAATGATGGAGCAGGCTCTTTTTATGGCTATTTACACCAACTCTTAAGACATCATATAAAACATCTCATTGGATCAGGGTGGTGGTCAAACGTGTTCTTCTCATTAAGCTTGCCTCATGTTAACGCTGTTGTCTTTGTTAGCAACACACCTGAGTGATAAAAAATAGCCAGCTAATTTTCTTTTGAGAAAGTTGACTCCAGACAAGTTTATTTTCTCTGGAACAATTTATGTAGTTTCATAAAAGAAACAACACACATTGGCTTCAATTTGTATAGATTTTGATTATTGTTGAGAAACTTTCAAGGAAGAACAGGAAAGTACTAAGGTTTCACAATGCCATACTTGACAGATGTTTTCTCTGATTTAATGTTTTGTAACCATATGTCGTCACAAAATATAGTAGGTAGGCAGACATTGACACGTCACCAAGGTAACAAACTTTACACTTGAGAAAACAAACAAAAATAGATTGACGTGTGGCATGGCTCCATGGGTATTCCACAGAGCCAATTGATGAAATGTTTAAAAATAAGCTCTAAACTGCTAACACAAAATAATTATCACCATTGACAAGTCTACACAGCAAAAGCAGGAAAGGCACTCGAAAATGAAAATTATTTATGACTTATTGCAATATAACACCCTGTATTAATTTCCACACCAATAATAGTTCTGTTATTGGTGAGATAAAATAACTGGGTAAAAAAAACAAAACAGAAAAACATCAACAAACCAATCGACAAGGTGATCAATCAATGATGAAAAAAAAGTCTCTGTACAAATGGTCGGAACTCACATAGGACTTGAATTGTTCTGCCTGTTGTTGTCAGAGATTGATTATAGGTCATAAACCAATGCAGCACATGGAACACCGATTGCATTTAAACTGTATTCATATTGCAATCATAGAACCCATTGATTTTCAGTGCACAATGTGGAGTTCCTTCATACAATCACATGTAAGTCTTATTTGACCTTCAGCAAGGTCAGTGGGATTACATGACAACATAACCTTCCAATATTGTGCCACCAGTGTAAAAGGGTAAAACAAATTGATGAGTTGTATAGAAATCAAATTTACACAAAAAGTAATTTGCAGAAATGAAACAAAAGCAAAGACTATAAATGGCGCTAAAGATAGAATTTAACAAGCATCTAATGAATTCAGATATTGGCAATCAATTTTGATTAGCATTTATTAAACGCTAACAAAAAGTGTAATTGTACCTATATTTTTTTTCACATGCTTTGGCATATGGTCAAATAAACTACAAAACAGCACACAGGTCAAGACATATCTAATATCTAATATCTAATATGTTCCGTGTTGACAATTCTCTTATCAAAAGTAATGACAATGGCTTACAAAAATACAACCTTTAATATAAAAGTGCAAGCATGACCAGGTTAGAATTTCAAGTTACAAGTATGATGGCATGAAAAGGACATTATAAAGAAAATAAATATTGGTCTCGAGGCAATTGAACCAAACATAGTTTTGACATTGTGGTAATATTAAAGCATGATAGGTCTTCCACCTGATGCCAATTAAGTAAAGAGGTGATCTATAGCCTCCCCATATTAGGACATTTCTCATGTAGCATAACAGTAACACCAGATGGCTTTATACCGTAGAAAGTATGTGTAGTTTAAGTCCTGGATAAAAATACAATATACATTGTGTACTGCTTATGTAATAATATGTTATTCTTAAAAACTCAAATAAACAACTGCATGCTCGATTGGCTAAAATCTGAAAAAACATTTGAGAACTGAGTTAATTTATTTACTTAGAGAAATAAGTGTTAGAGATTGGTGTTAAACATAACTCAAGAGTATTTCACTTATATGACGACTATGCATTGTCGGTGTATGGGGGGAAAACCAAGAAGAAACCTTGTAAAAACCATCCCGCAGCCACAGGAAAAGCTTCTTTATATGCCTTAGGTCCGAAGGGGGAATCAAACTTATTTAAAAATATAGTGAAAGGGACTCCCTAGACAAACGCTCAAACACGGAGCCACAGCGCTGCCCAAAAGAGAACAGAGAAAACTTGAAGTAGACAACATTTTGGACAAAATATACTTAACAGTTAGAAGTTGAATGATGTAAGTCATTACAAAAGAACACTTACCAGTACTAAAGGTATAGTACATGTGTACCTCATATAGTAAGGGAAAAAACCTGTTAAACAAAATGAGTTAAGAAGACTTAAATTATTACATTGAACTTCTTGACAGTATGGATAAAAAAACATAATAATATAAATTACTTACCTTTAATTGTCAACACAGGATGCTGTCAACTCTCCTCTTTATAAAGCATTTAATGTTAATTATTGCACTGTTGAACAGACCCAGCTATTGCGGTGTTGTGTCGTAAAGTCTGTCTCATTGACTTCATGCAACAGACCAGTATGGCTTCAAGAGTAAGTATGCTCCCAATCTCCTGCAAAATAATTCACTTGGTAACACATAGTTGTTTGTCAACCAGTAACTTTAGAGGCTTTGCTTGTCACCAGCTAACTCTGGTGGCCAATCAATGTGGCTGGGCCCTGGCTGAGTGGATGGGTTTCTCTCTCGTGCATCCGCCTCGCGATTAACGCTGAATGTAGACTAGGTTAACTCTTCCTGGATGAGCTGGAAGCATTTAGCCAACTGATACACTGGTTAACAGTCTAATACGTGCCAGCTCAGTCAATGATGCAAAGAACCAATGCATTATTAATCTTGCCATTTTGCTGCATTCAAACAGTGTTGGTAGAGCTGGTGATAGCTGTGTTCACGTATCACCGTTTTTCTGTCTCTTGAGAACAATTCCAGCTTGTATACTTCTACAGTAAATATTCAACCTGTTCTTTGTGGAAAATTAGCTGATAAACAGAGAGTCTGATCGTTTTATACTAAGTTAATCCACAAAAGGAAAATGAAAGAAATATCCATTACTGCATACTTAATAAAAAGGGTAAACAAAAAAATTTAAAGATATAATAGGAGATACATGTAAATAATAAACATCAAATTGAAATCCTTTCCAATGCAGCATGCAATCAAGAGTCAGCCATGCAAGTTACAATACTCAAATAGCCGGAAGAAGACAAAATTACATTTGGTGTCTTTTTGCTTTGGAACAAATCCAAAGTTGATAATATTTATTTTTATTAGATTCTATGTTCTAAAATATTGATAACATATCTCGTTAAAATTGCATATTGTCTAAAATATAAAAAAAATTAAAGTGGCAAATACAACTTTAATTTATCCTTTTGAAAAGATGAAGATAAATGAGCTGACACATGGCCTATATATATATTGGAAACATAATTATGTTACACCACATTGGCACATGGGGCTCAGGACATTTTTTCACTTGTAACTTCCTGAAAACTGTTTTATTTTAAACCTTTGTTAGATGAAGCGTGTAAGTTGGAATGACATTACATTAAACATTTCTCCTTTAGCTGAAAGAAAACAATGTAATTTTACTGTCAGTTTAAGTTTTTTAAGGTTAATGGAGAATTGCCTAAACAGAGACATCAGTTACGGATATTGCTTTCACCGAAGTGACATGATGCTATTTGTCGTGGACTCCACAATACGATCCCAAAGGTCAAATGCATTGTTGCTATGAAACCACATTACTAGGGTCAATTAACAGCTACATCAAACTGAAGAGATAATGGCTGGTTTCTTCACCAGAGTGTTTGTTCATCAGTATGTTTGTTCACCAGTTGGTTTGCTCTTCATTGGAGACAATGGCAAACCAATACATCAACACGCTAAGCAAAGAATTGTCAGTTTTGCAAAATTAAAAAATACAATCGAATGCAATTCCACTTTGACAAATATTCATATAAAAACTGCACTTAATTGTTTTTTTCTGAACTTTTCTCCACCACAAAAACAAAAACTGGCACTCTCACACCTTATATAACCATAATTACATTAACAATCCAACAAGACTAATTTTAAACATTATACTAACAACACTTGCCATTAGCGTTGACCCAATACAAACTTAGAACCAGCTTGACCCTCTGGTCATCAACTGAGGGCCATACAAAGAAAGGCTCAGGCTGGCTGTGCCCTTCAACCAAATAAACTAAGGACTGACTCTGTTTTTAAATGAGAGATAAATATTGACATTGTCATCAAACTGTCTGAAGTGTCAATATTAGCCAAATCAACTCAAGGGAATTTTAGGTACAGGTATTTATTTATTTCTACATAAAACACATGTTCAGTTTGATTGTATTAAGTTCACTCTAATGCATCTTTTAGTATACAAATTAAGGCTTAATGGTTAACATATTCTTTATTTGTTCTCAAGCGACATATCGATACAGGTACTAGTACCGTTACCAAGTGAAGTGATCAATCATGGTAATAACAAGGTATATATGTGACATTAAATTAAACCATTAGTAATAAAAAAATCAGCGAAAAGAAAATGGTATTATTGATTGATCAATATGCTTGTATTTCCATGATTGGTCACTATGCTTGTATTTCCATGATTGATCACTATGCTTGTATTTCCATGATTGATCACTATGCTTGCATTTCCATGATTTATCACTTTGCTTGCATTTCCATGATTGATCACTATGCTTGTATTCCCATGATTAATCAATATGCTTGTATTTCCATGATTGATCACTGCTTGTATTTCCCTGATTGATCACTATGCTTGTATTTCCATGATTGATCACTATGTTTGATAACAGTACTAGCATCTTTATTGAAATGTCGCTTGAGAAAAAATAATAAAGTTGCTTTCCATAAAGCCTTAATTTGTATGTCTTGTCAGCTTCTAAATGCACTTGAAAGTGTTGTACACATCTTTTATTGACAAAATACATATTAAATCGATAGTTCTGCACTCCTTGAGAAATAAATTTTCCACACATAATAACAATATAACCACACAAACTGACAACATAAATCATACAGAATAATACACCATTAATAAACCAGCATACGGCTGCCTCTTTATAGCTGAAAGGCGTCAAAACAGCACGAACTTCTCTCTTACCCTTCACTCATGGCTAAATTTATCTCAAATAAAAGTGTGACACGATTGGTAACACTGTTAACCGATCTAATGCTCCCCATCTTCACAGTCAGTCTTTTAGCTATAATTTCACGTTTTTTAAGTCCGGTTTAGGTAGTCAAAATTATCTTTAATAAAGCTGGATGATCAAATGTATCAATGTATTTTCTAAAAGAACCATGTTATGTCTACATACATGTAGTTTGCAATGACATAGTCATCTGTATGTTAATATATGAAAATGTACAACTGGCGCATGCATACTCATAAACAAGATAAACTGGAGACATGTTATGTGTCATGGTCACTGAGTTGGTATTTCTAACAAACCAATTTGTATGTTTTCTGTTTTGAAAATCTAGGATACAACGAACCACTTTTTTCATGTCAATAACCCTAAAAGTGTAACAAAGAATGTACATAGTGTGAGGAAAGGATTGGCCTTGATGTCTGAAAATATTGCGATGTTTAAATGAATATACAAGGTATAAAGGCGAAAAAAAGATAAGCTTCTCAAAAAAGATAGAGAAAAAAGCATTCTAGCCTTGTTGTTTGGAACGGTTACTCTCTTCCAGGTAAGGAAAGGTTTGCCTGGGTTTTGTGTTGTAATTCACTGATATGATGGCGTGGCAAGATAAGTATTAGAAATGGAACATATAAAACAAAACTGGTCATCATATCAACAACAACTATACATAACAAGTACACAGTCTACCAATAGACCCTTCAAATGAACTGTTAACATCCCATTCAAGTTCCTGATAACATTCAATTTCATGATCATCAGGTAATCTCTTTTATAGTAGTTTTACCGGCTTACTATTAAAGATAAGATGAGTCAATATGCTTCTTCTCTGAAATAACACACATGCTGAATTTAAAAGAAGAAAAAAATATTCCAGATGCAGTTTAATTTAATGGAAACTATAACTGGACCAAGAGGGAATACTTTTTGGGATATCAAATAACATAAACCAGAAAAAAGGTATCGAAAAAAAAATATAAAATACACATTCCTTCATCATCAACGGACAATCAATGATACAAATTTCATTAATGAAGGCTCCATAAATCATTTTAATTGGCATTTTTACCTTGAATGGTTCTTCATTTTTTAGACTTCTAATATCCTCACAGGGATAGGACCTTGTGGATTGTTCCAGACAGACACAAAATGTTCAGCAGGGTTCCAAACATTAAAAACAACAGGTGACATCTTCCACTACAATCCCATAAATCAACAAAACTTTTGCAACTAAGGTATGGTAATTGTTTTTTTGAGTTGTTTTGGAATAAATCATCAAGAAATGTAATTTCAAATCTTCCACTACAGTCCCATAAATCAACAAAACTTTCGCACTTTAGGTATGGTTATTGTTTTTTGAAGTTGCTTTGAAATAAATCATCAAGAAACGTAATTTCAAATCTTCCACTACCGTCCCATAAATCAACAAAACTTTCGCACTTCAGGTATGGTTATTGTTTTTTGAACTTGTTTTGGAATAAATCATCAAGAAACGCAATTTCAAATCTTTGACTACAGTCCCATAAATCAACAAAACTTTCGCACTTTAGGTGCCGATATGGTTATTGTTTTTTTAAGTTGTTTTGGAATAAATCATCAAGAAACGTACTTTAAAATTTGAGAGATTTGACTTCTTTCTAAAAGTTCTTTTAGAGCTATCAGAGTAAAATATTAATTACACCTGGGAGTAGTTTCCTAAAACTAAAAAAAATAATTCCTTGTAATTGACATTGTTTCGGGGATAAACCATTGACGAAAGTCTTTTTGAATGAGTTGATACACTATATTTAAACCAAATGTGAAACCATGGCTGCCCTGGTCTCGGACAATGCAGTGTAGTTTAAAGAGACCACTGGTTGCACTTATTGGTCAGTTAGTCACTTACTGATGTGACCCCCAGGTACAGGTTCACGCTTAGGTGTTCAAATTCACTAGATCAGATAGGGGAAAAAATATTCTCTTTTCCATATAATAAAAGCAAGAACTTTTAAATCAAACGTTTCTCAACAGTAAACAAGAAAAACACAGTAATATTTGGTGAAAATAAATCTGGTGATTACATTCCACACAGCCGTCTGACATTCCCAATGAATACTTTTATTGTCATTTTTCCAAACCAAGCTTAGATGCAAATGAGCATATCGAAAAAACTGAAAAGGAACTTGTTGATCTACTTGCTAATTAAGAATAGATCTAAACTAAAAGTCACCAGCGTCAATGTTGTATCGTTAATTGGAGCTAAGGGAAGAGTTAATTGCTATGTGTTATTTCTTAGCATCTTGTTTAACCCAAACGGTTTGTGAACTCATCCACAGAGTTACAAACTTTCATACAGCCATACAGTCAGATGTTGACCATGTGACATGACCATCATTCAAACATCACCTTGTGGAAGGTCACTTGGGCAAAAGCTGTGTCTTAAATTGAAGCATTTGTTTTTACATTCATCCCTTTTGAGAAGAATATGAAAGAAACATTTCCTCAAATTCAAATTTATTTCATTTTCATTCAAATTTGAACATGAATAGGTGTTCTAGTATGAATGAATGTTTTTAGCCATCCAGGATTTCACTATAATTTCACAAACAATAACTAATTCTGTATGTACTGGACAAATATTTTTTTTGTTTATTTTATTTACTTGCGTTGCGAAAATTACCAAATTGCCTTCAACAGAGTGGTACATACATGTACAATTAAGGTTATTAACAGGAAAACACCAATGCCTAGATTCTATGAATGATCAAACTTCACAGAAAGAGCTCCTTTTAAATATGCTTCTAATAAAAGTGTCGTAGAACGAGCTTCTAAAAACCAACACTGGCCAAAGACAACAAGTACAAACATCCAAACAATGCGCAGGAGAACCTGAAATCTGATCGTGTCACAGAAGATTTCTAAAAATAATATCACTGAATAACCCATCAGAGAGGAATTTGTATTATAAATATGCTTTTATAATAATTGGCAATGCTCAATTTTATAAGAAAAATAGATATTTACAATGTTAACACCCTGGATAAGGATTTTGTTTATTTTGTAAACTCTTACCATATAAGCCAGGTGCTTGTTTCGCTACTAGAATTTTTAGGTTTGAAATTGTTAACATTTTAAATAGGATCAGAATCTATTGGGAGAGATATGCCGAGTCATTGTGAAGACATTTCATAGTGTTCTTCTCTGGGATTTGTACATAACTATGAAAGTCAGGAAAATCAATCTACAAGGTAACATCATTACATTAATGAACATCATCCATAATACATTAGTCTGATTCTCATAGCAAAGCAACCATTTGATCAGACTGTGGTATTATCAAAGTAATAATCTTGCATGTACTTGTTAATACTGCAGATTTCTGAATCTGTCAATATAACTAGTCTATGTCATACACAACTTGTGGCTATGTCATGTTTGAGCCTCCACTCATTATCAGTTAGTGAGACGGTACCTTAACATTAATATTTATATATAATTGTTAAAGATTAAGACAGGTGCTAATAGCTCATCTAAAATAACAATAGACCAGCTATTATCAACGACTGTAAAATCAATTAAATAGCTAATACAACTCTGTTTCCAACTCGTTTCTGAAATTGGTTTTCTAGCAAGTGCACGTTGATACAAGCTTTTTCTGATACACAAAGTAAATTAAATTGATCAATACTTCACTGTTTGAAATCTACATACCTCATTATGAGAAATTAATAATTAACCCAGCCTGTTTAGCCTGGCCTCACACAAACTCAATTATATACAACGACAGCCTCATTATTCCAATGTTCGCTAGGTCTTGCTATCTCACTGTATTTGGTTCTGGCTGGAATTGTTATCATCTCATATGGTATACACGTTTGTCTAATTAGCTTGCGCCCAACATTGTTATCAAGACAAAACCATTGTAAATCTATAAATAAAGAAATTATTATAGATTGTGGATAGTGTGTATGCCCTATGAACACAACATAGCTTGCTTAAATTCCTGGTAACATTTTAGGGATGTCAAATTACGAGTGCAGCAAGATGCCATGGGCATGTCATTCTGCATGACAGTAGATAATAAATAGTGCATTTTCAATCTCTTTGTCAGTATCATTAATATCTCTGCATAAGAAACAAGGTTAATATTTAAACATGCTGAGTGTAAGGGAAAATACCTACATGCACTTCTTTACAATAATTACAATTTGGGGAGGTGGGTGCTTTTTTCTGATAAAAATCTGGCCCAATCTTGGCAGGCAATGTCTCCTTCATGAAGTACAAGTTAAAGGATTGAGGACTTTGACAGAAATTCACCCAGGGAACACGTCTGTTCAACTACATTAATATCTCATCAGTCAGATATTTTCTGAGAAATATACCTTCACGTTAACAAGCTTTCTTGACATCATTTCAATAGTCATGTGCAGCACAGAATTTATATACACTAAGAGGCAAGGCTTCCTTAATTCGTAGTTATCACAAAAAACCCAACTAAAGAACCCTATTGTTCAGAATTTCAATCCACATACTGTAAAGACAGATTTATTGGATCACCCATCTGTATGCTTAATCTATTTTGACTAGAAGGTAGATGAAGAGCTGACAATGTTGAATAATCTCTTCAATAAAAACAATATGCCAGTAACTAATCAACAGTTGATGTTTCTGAATATAACTGTTCAGGCATAATTTCCTATCACCAGTGTCAATTTAATGATGTCAAATCATTAAAACAAACTGTTCTATAATTCATTCAACTCAATACCGTTCTGTAAAGCTAGGTCAAAACAAAAAGAAAACAAAATTCTTATTATCAATCCATTGCTTTGCAAAAGTGCATAGTTTTCGGAAAAGTGTGTTTCAATGCACAAATCATTTTGCCTCAGGTGTCCGCACCTCCAGTTACACCTACAGAATACACCAATTCCTGTCTTGTCAACAGTTTCACAGATGCCATGGAGAAATCTCTGACATGAATACAATCTCGTGTCTCAGGTGATGTACTTCCCACTGAATAACGTCAAATTAAAGAAAAAAAAGGCCCTCATCAAACAACACCATTCCAGACACTTTCACAGATTTTTGTTCTGTACAAAACTCAGCCAATGGTCAACTCTTCTGGCCACAGTAAGAAATGACCAGCACATCCAGCACTCCTTTAAACCATCTGATTTTGGTCCTCTCTACCATTGTTTACAAAACACATGCATACCCTTGAGCATGCAAGTTAATGATCTTGGGCCAGATATAAATAACCAAAGAATTTGTAGTTTTTATAGTTAGCTAAATCTTACCAAAAACAGTCAAAGATTCAATGACTATATCAACACACCTGTTTTATTATAATGTATGATAACTTCCTGAAATCCTCAGTGGTGAGAAAGAAAATTCCCACTTTCATGTGAATCTCTGTGTTCTGTTTCTCCCTGTGACATGGTGTTCATAATTTGCCACATTTGGACAGATATACGGTACCACTGATTAAGTATTACATTTTATTCGCCAAGTGTCATCGTTACTAGACATACGATCCAAACGATTCCAATGAACCCATTCACAGATTTCCAGTTATGAAATAGCTGAATTCACAAAATTATTTGTGCAGTGATTTGGTTTGCTTGCTTCATGATTGGTGTCGTATTCAACAATATGTTAGACATACATGTATGATGACTTTGCATTACGGGTGCTTGGCTGAAAACTGAGAGTAAACCTTTCATAAACCATTTGCAACTTTGCAAGCCTCAGGTTGCAAATTCTTAGAAATTTAAATCCAAAGCCTAATTTTTATAGCCTTATATAAACAAAAGTATTCAGCTGCAGGGAACTAAAACCATTCATTGCCAGAGATTATTTGTGGATCAGTTTGAACCATCATTAATAATAAGTTTATCAGAAGGCATGTTAAAAATTAAAATAACACATTGTTAAACATAAAGACATGAGCTAGTAGTCTATGTAAGATACTAATAGCCTAGTTATAATCAAGAGACTGTAAAATCAACTGAAGATCCCAAACTATTCTGATCTGACTTTCTTCTGAAATTTGGTGTACCAGGAATTAAGGAAAGATTCTAGTTACCTGGGACACACCACACAAGTAAAGTCGAAACAAGTTAATTCAACACAGGTAGTGTTAATCGAGTGGTCCAGAGCGCACACTTCTAGGGGGAACACTTCTGGTCCACAAATGCCACACACCTCAGAGTTCATAAGTTTCCATCCTATGATAAAGCTGGCCAACAATCTATGATAGAGAATTATTATAGTCCAGTTAATAAAATATCAGAAAAGAAGCAACAGACAAAGTTAAAACACTATCATTTGTCAGGCAAAGTTTAAACACCTTCATTGGTAAGACAAAGTTAAATACTCTCATTGGTCAGACAAAGTTAAACACTCTCATTGGTCAGACAAAGTTAAAACACTATCATTGGTCAGACAAAGT
>JAVFBZ010002144.1:0-12553 GCA_032466195.1 Katharina tunicata
CTAGAACATGAGATTATTTATCGGCTTTAAGTAGTCGCTATCCCTGTGCCAGTGTGATTACTCGTTATAAAAATATAATATAATAAGGTACATGTAGGGACAAATTAATTTTTTTTTAATAAAATCGATTTCTTGACAACATATTTTACTTACTATCCAACACATACAAGTCAGGTGACAAGTGATATGTGACTCTATATATAGCTGTCATTGGCTCCACGACGACGCATAATTTATAGTAATTTACTGAATAATTATACATAAATGGCCAAGCTGGTCATATAGACCGGCAAAGTTTTTAATCAAATGTACCAAATAGCGATAAAGGGGAAAAATGGGCGAGTAGTATCATCAAGCGTGAATTTCCCGCGATTAGTTTAACCTTGATCCCTGGCCCTGGATACCATGACCATGTAAACAAAATGCAATCAAAACACGCAACTGTCAAACACAATTTGATTAACCCTTGGCATCCAGTCTGGGATAGCTCCCTCTGGTGGCAATCACATGTAAATCGGCCTTGTTTTAGCAGCAGCTGTACCAGATTGTAGTAGATGTTATGTATCAATAGCCGCTGTATAGGAGCGTACACAGTAGTGTGAGAAATTTAATTTTATATTATTTTTAGATGGTAAAATAGGAAAAAACACAGTAGTCAATTTCATGTACTGTATACATACTGTATAAACTATTGAATGTAAGACTGTTTCCATCACATTAAAATGGATAAAGTGAGATTAGATTGGCTTACCTCATGTGGAATCCTAAAGGCATTAATAGATCCACTGTCTATAAACATCCTTAAAACACCTCTCACAGTGTCATCATCAGTAATATGGAAGTCATTAAAACTATAATCTAATAGATTCAAGTCTTTCGCTGTTGGTATAGTAGTTTTCTGTTTAAATAAAAGAGCACCTGGCATTACATATCTATCTATATATCCAATTCATAAAACCACACACAGAATTTGTTACATGAAATTTAAATTGCTTATTTTATCAGTCTTTCAAAGTAGTTATAACATTTGATAGGATATATAAGTTTCTTACACAATAAAATTACTTCCACTTTTACGCAATTAATATTGCTATACTCAAGAATTCAAACGTTAACCCTCCTCTGGGCCCTCACCGACTCACGTGATCGGACCGTGCGGACATGCGCAAATCCTATTATTTCTTCAGCTGCAAGAGTGAAGGACGTAATTTTTGACTATTGTTAATTATTCTTTATTAAAATTTCTGTGTGTACTCGTTGTGGCGTATGTAAACCTAATTGGGATGGTCACTCGGTTTGCCTGGCTGGTCGTGGCCATGCTTTATGTATGACGGATATCAGATGCCAGGAATGTCTGTCTTGGTTGGTTGACGAGGTGACATCATGTTATGTGGGCTATGCTGGCCGGCCTGGTGTTCAGGGTCACGATGACCTCCGTCCCTACTTGTAAAGTGAAGCAGTGTCTTGGCCTGGATCATAAAAGTTGCTGAGAACTAGCTCTATAACGGGGGGGGGGGGGGTCTGTCTAGGCCTGTGATGACCTACTTCAAAAAGGTCGTTCCCTGTCATCAATGTCAAAGCTGGGCCGAAGTTGAGCGAGTACATTGTATCCTGCCAACGTGTTTTGTTGACGCGGTTCTTGAGTTTCCTGTGCATGTAAGGTCAGTTTCTGATGTCAACCAGACGACAGCCGTTTCCTGCATTTCTGTTTCCTGTATGCAGTTGTCATCTGTTCTTCCGCTTCCGGTTCCTGGTATCCAGTCTTTGTCGGCACTTCTGGTACCGGTATCAATTCAGTCTTCTGCAGTTCCGGTTCCGGTGGTTATACAACACGCAGACTTACATGTGTTGTCGCCTGCTGTGTTAGGTAGACAGGAAGCGGATCAACTTTCGTTTGGCTTACATGTTCCGGTTTCATCTGCTCAACCTGTAAGTTCCGGTCAGCTGTTTGTTTCTGTTTTCCCGACAACCTACGGGTAGGGTCCTAGCAGCTGCCGTTTCCGTCTCCTGGGACACTAGGTTGTCAGGAGGTTCAGCTTCCCCTGGATTTCCGTGTGCCGGTTCATCTTTCAGTCTTCCATTTCAGGCCAGTTGGATGTCCCTTAACTTCCTCAACTTCCTGCCTCTTCCGTTTTTTCCTCGGACGAGTTTCCGGTTCTGTCTGCAGCTTTCGGCACTTCCGGTCAGCAACATATTAGACCTTCCGTTTTGCCGATGACGGCCCGGAGGGTTGTGGTTCAGAGTTCCGGTCACTGACTACCTTTCCGGTGTCACTAGAAACTGGTCTCCCAGTAGGAGGCAGACTAGGTTTCTCTTGGCAGAACTGGGCTTGTCTCATTTTGGGTTGTTAGCTAGCTCTGCCCACCTCCTGTGTGGTATTTTAGTGCATTAGTCATTGGAAGTAAGTTTATTGTTTAAGAAACTTGACAAATTTATAAATAATTTGCATGTTTCTAAACTAAACTTACCTTCCACTGACGGTAATGGCCCGTCCTCCCCACTGCACAGTTAGCTTATTTCTGCTGAAGTTATAATAGGATTTGCGCAGTCGGATCAAGTCGGTGAGGGCCCAGAGGAGGGTTAACGTTTAAATTCTTCAGACTAGCATTAATAGTTGCGTAAAAGTGCATTAGCCAGTGGAAGGTAAGTTTTGTTTAGAAACATGCAAATTATTTATAAATTTGTCCATTTTTTTGTCACACCACATCATAAAACTCTCTAGATTTACTTGAATTTCGCTATACTTGTTTCACCTCAGCTGAAATTTGTTTGGCAAAATTTATCATTATTGGACACAATCAATAGTTGAGCTGCTTTTAAAGTGAATATAAAGCAAGACTTGAATCAAGACATTGATCATTGTAGTGAGCACTGAGGAGATATTTATATGATAAAGTACATGAAAGCCGTTTCTTTTTGAGAAATGCAGCGAGCCACTTTATTGGCTTTGCAGACATCGCCTAGTTAAGACCTCTTGATTGGTTGACTGTCGATCTTTTCACTTAAATTTTCAATGAATAAAAGCCACAGATGCATGGTATCGTAGTTTTGATTGGTTGTAGTAGGCCACGTCACCTAAATTCCCATGCAAAGCTCCGAATTTGCCGCAAAATTCGTTCAGTCCTTCATTCGTTCCGTCAAAGAAAATTCAAAATGGCGGCTAGTGTCAGCGAAAGTGACAGAGACTCTGACGGCTCATTTTAGGGATTTACCACTACCGATCTCGATGATTTTGAACTTTCTACCGATAATGATGATACTGGTGATGACACTGAGATAAATACCGGCCAGGATAGTGAATCTGAAGGCCAATTCGACACGCGTTTTCGCTACGAAAGGGAGTTTGTAAATAACCTGTAATCCAATCGTTTTGTCCACAAGTGTGCCCCACTATTCACAGCAAGTTGGCCTGCGGAATATACCTGTTGATGTCTAAATTCCTTCTGATTATGTTTTATTGTTGCTTGGGGAAGGTTTTTTTGTGAAATTGGTTGACAGAATTAACTTATATGGCGACAAAAAAGCGAAAAATGCGATCGCAAAAGGGGCACGGAAAAATCAATCAAGATTTTTTAAATAGCACCACACAACCTTCCGTGAAATAAAGACATTTTTAGGATTACCAGTGTGTCACCTGTGATGTAGGACTTTGCCCATGAACCTGCTGGCATTCATATCACACCAAAAAAGTGTTTAAACCACATCAGTCCGAGTCATAAACTGTATCAAGTCAGAAACAGCCTGTGTAAAATTTACTGAATTATGTAAATACTGGTTTCTTACATGTTGATTGCAATTTTTGGACCCTAAATGGCTTACATGTGATTTGGAAAGATGGTCAAAATGTTCTACTTACACTAACAATTAATAAAAATATAATCAGTGTACAGTTTTATGGAAGGATAAATAAAAAGCAGTGAGTATACTGATGATATGTTTATTTCATTTTACCGTGTGAAATAAAAAAACTCAGCAGTGGGAATAATGCTTGATATTTATAAATTTGAGTAAAATAATGAATTTGACCAGTATCCTCATGAATCACAGAAAAGATGATTTTCTGAATGAAAGTGTCAAGATTTGGATAGCCTACCATCTCAGAGGGGTGAAGTCTTTCTTTCGAACAGGTGTCACCTCAACTTTGTTCAAGGAATATCACAAAACCTTTGCTGTATGCACTTACATAATTGTTTTGCATAACATTACAAAGGCTTTGTAAACAGCACCTATTTTCTCAGCGTGACGTCATCGGTCAAATTATTGTTGAATTTGATGTTGAGGAGTGATGTTTTCAAGGCAATCTAGCACTACTGATTTTTTTCCTTTTGTAATAACAAACTTTATTTTCAGAAAAGTCTGAAATTATGCTTTAAAGATAGCATGATGAATTTGTATGTTATATTTCATTATTTTTCTGAAAACTTACCAAAATTCTGTCACACTCTTCTACCTGAGCAGTGGCATGGAATGATAACACTTCCAAAGCTACTTTCTGTTTTGCCATGAGTTTACATGCATTTTCATACATTGTACAGTTATGGATTCCCAAACCACAAAAAATGGAAAATGCCTGAAAAGAGAAAAAACAACAAAAATACATGATCATCATCAGTTATTTAAATCTCATAAAAATGCCTTTCGACGTTATATAGCGAATATATTGCCGTATGACAAAAAAAACATCGGTTAACTGTAGATTCTCTGCTAGGAATACTGTTAATGGTCACTTTTAAATTTAAATTAGTCGATTTTTTGCCGAAATTCTGCGGTATAGTACGTTTAAATATCAGCATTAAGAAGAACTGGTTACTGTAAGTTCACATTTACTAAAATGTTTAAGCCGTTGTGTCTATGAACCACTGACATCACTACAGATATTTCAAATGGCTCGTTCTCCATTATTCTGGCTTCGGGGCACATATAATATGAGCATAGCTTTATTTTCCTCATGTTTTTAACATTTTATAGGCGTTCAATTGTCATTAATGTACAGGATTCATAATAATCTACATGAATTGTTAAGAGTAGACATAAAGTAATACGTGTATGATGGAATATACCTACTTCAATCACATTGATGTCATTTTCATTAAAGGGCATTCTGTTTAACTTGTTAATAAGTTGTGTCACTCCGATGATCTTTTTATCACTGTTGAAAATTGGTGTACATAAGATGCTTTTTGTCTGGAATCCACTTTCTTCAATAAACTGATGAATAAAAATTATGAAATTAAAAACATTTAAATAGAATAACATTAACTAATTACTATTACTTTTAATCACTTTTGGTTAAAAGGAGATGCCGTTTTATAAATTACATTGATTCTGGGTTTAAAGGACAAGTCTTTCGTTTTCTGTCATGCTGACTTTGGGAGTTAAATCTGGTCAAAAATCGCTGGACTTTAAAACACTTTACCACTATTTCACATGAAAATTTCAAACTGTTCTAAAAATTCTGAAGAAATACAGTTCATAGATTTCAGCCGTGCATGGATCTCTGTTTCAAAACATCAAAAGTGCACAGAAGACATACATGTACTTACAGGACCGTTTCCAAATCTACCATCAGCTTCCAAGTCACTTATATTAACAAACTGAAAAAAAAATAAAATTAAAGGTTTTCCTGATAAACAGGGAAATCATTTAGATGTTAACGTTCACTTATTACGCTGGCATGGAACATTCTGTGGTATCTTTTATTTCACAAGTGGTACAAACAGTTCAGTAGCAGGTGCTGTTTGTGTTTGCTTACAACTGTATTTGGTTTAACAAGTAATCAAATTGCACCTACATCCTTTAACCCAGAAGATCTGGTCACTGACATTACATTAAGAATCTTTTTTACAAAACTTCATAATATATTAATTCTAATATGACTAAAGGGTTTTTCAAGAAACACAAATTGTATAACTGGAAACAGGGTCCGGTTGCTAAAAGCAGTATTAAATTTAATCCCATGCCATGTTGAAGGCCTATCTCTAATTAGCGATTTAATCTGGTATTAGCAGCTAATACTGCTAAAACTGCTGACCAATTACAACACAACTATTCAGATATAAAATAGGAAATAAAATACTTACTGTGCCTTCCTTAATCACGAAATGTGCGATTAATACATTTTTTAACTTGGCTATTTCAGCAGCACTGCATAAAAATACAATAAGCATTAATAAACAGAACACAATACTAAAAATGTAATTTCAATAATAAAGATGTTCAAGTATTAATTTATTCAAAGAAGGCTCTAGATCTAAGTAATTTAACAGACCTTTTATTCTTAATTTTGTTGGAAAACTAGAAAAGAAGCAATCATAGATTTACGTTGCACATATTGAGAATAATGTTGTGTGAAAGTTTCAAAGTCATATGTTGAATAGTAACAGAGATATGGCCTTGACAAGAAATGCCGGATGGCAAACAGCTAATTAGCATAATTTAAGTAGAAATTTGCATAAATTTGCAAAAAAAGTTAAACGTTGCACATCTGCATATGGAGAAGACTGTTGTGTGTAAGTGTCAAAGTGGTATGCTATATAGTAACTGAGCTATGGTCCGGACAAGGTAAGTCCGATGACAGACACCTTGCATAATTTAGGTAGAAATTTGCATAAATTTGCGGAAAAAAGGTTTACGTTGCACATGTCCATATTGAGAATAATGTTGTGTGAAAGTTTCAAAGTCATTTGTGAATAGTAACAGAGATATGACCTGGACAAGAAATGTTGGACAGCAAACAGCTCATTTGCATAATTTATGTAGAAATTTGCATTAATTTAAAAAAAAGGTTCAAAGTTGCACATCTGCATAGAGAGAAGACTGTTGTGTGTAAGTGTCAAAGTGGTATGCTACATAGTAACTGAGCTATGGTCTGGACGCACAGACAGACGCATGCACTGCCGGACGGAAAAAGCAATCGCTATATGTCCCCCCTATATATATATAGGGGGTGCATAATTAATTTTAAAGTTTAAGAAAATTGCAGCGAAAGCAGGGCAAAAATACTTTTTCACCTGAGATGGTCTTAACTGTCGTATAGCACTAACACTGAATATAATTCAGATCTGATTACCTTAACATCAACTCACTTTAATAGTGTCCCAATGCTTTTAAAAACTAGTTTGGTGTTACCTGTCTTAAGTATGACAACACTGAACTTCCTTTCTATAGTTTTGTATAAAGACTTGTTTTGTTGCTTACAAACCTTTGAACATGGATGCTCCCTTTTTCTTTAGCAAATAGATCAAAGGCTATTGTGAAGGTAACTGGCTGTTTAAAAGAGAAACATATAAAATGGTAAGTGCAACGATTAATCAATAGCACACTTGCAAATAGGGATGAGCGTAGAAGGTAGGGACAAAAATTGACCAGTCCCTCAAAAAACTTATTACTCAAAGTTTGAACCCTAATAACTCAAATAACAAGTAGTGGACTAACAATTTTAAAATGCATTTGTAATTGAAATAATGACAGTTCTAACATCATAAATAAAGGACTGGGAGCTGTTCCACAAAGGCTTTGCTACATTTCAAATGTGCAGTAAGTTATTGTGATGACAATGTCTTCAACACTGGGCGTCAATTACCCAGTTGATATTGCTATCCTTAAAGAACAGAAAACCAACCATTGAGCCTCTCTAATCACATGCGGCCACAGACTTGCAGTATTCGATAGAAACAGGGTAACATCTACAGTAAACAGTGCTGTTGTTAGTTGTTGCTGGATGCTAAAGGATCATTAAACGAATTCGTTCAGAGAAAGTAACATTAAAGTTAAAAAATCTGAGTGGTGGCAAACAAACTTTTACTGTTTTCAGTGATGCGCCTATGGGAATTTAAAAGACAGTGGTACTGAAGGTGGATATATTGTTCGATTGACTGGAGAGAATGGTATTTTTCAATTTCTTGGAACTCAAAACAGATCAGACATGTTGTGAGAAGTACTCTTGTTGGTGATACTTTGGCCTTCGCCGAGGCCATTGATACTGGTATTTTTCTAGCTACACTGATTACTGAACTAACAACAGGTAAACCAGATCCCAAAAGTTAACAGTTGATATACGATGCTATAAAATCTACAAAGCGTGTCTGAAAAGCGTCTTCAGTTAGATATAACAGGAATCAAGGAACTTCTTGAAACAAATTAGATTCAACAGGTCATGTGGTCTAAAACAGCCAAAGAGCTCGCTGATTGCTTTAACAAAATGCTTCACCTCTCAACTTATTGAAAACGCTTGAGGAAGGATTATAGTCAGTGTTGTATTGACTTTGTATGTACTCCATCTGTGATAAAGGAAATTGTTTGATTTAATTTGTTTTAAATGTCACCAGAATTGAGAGAATACATAAATGGTTATGGACAATATTGTTGAAATCATAAAATAAATATTTGATTAACTAACTGTTTATAATATGCAGGGGTGATAGTATATTGAACTATTTATAGAGAGAAAAAAAACAAAAACAAAAAAAAGGTTTTTTATATTGTGAAAAAAAGAAAGAAAATAGATGAGATTTGTTAACTTTAAGGTTTCATCCGCTTTGCTTTATATTGAGATATTTTTAACTGGGACTTTCGGCCCAACGTAGGGACAACAAGAAGTGTTGAAGGAAGCGTATAGTCTGTGCAGTTGGTCAGCTGTGAGCGACAGGCGTGTAAACAACTAGAGTGAATAAATCTGAAGAAAAGAACGACGATTTTGACTTTTAGTTGGGTTTTCCGTTCCGGTTTCATTTATTCACCCTTACGGTAACTATCTATACAGTTCAGATCAGCATTAACATTTTTGCATCTTTAGGCATCTCATTTCAATGTGCTGGAGTTCTAAACAGTGATCAGGGCAGTGGATGCGTTGCTCCCACTTGCTGTTAGTCAATACTAGTTATGGACAACCTATCGCATTTTTGTTCCAATTTGCCTATCTTTGGTAACTTCCGACCCTTTGATTAACGGCTTTTGTGAAATGACGGTCCATTTTATAGCCCATTTACATATTTACATAGCACAGAAAATAAAGGAATAAAATCAAACTATTTGGCATAACAAACTACGTAATGACCAATGCAACAAGAGAGCCAGCAGCCTCACTGTGGTGTTCACTGCGATATTCCAAATGTCGGGAAATTATCTGTATTCTCCTTACGTGGTATCCAAGGAAAGGGAACAAGGTTCGACTAATCGTGGGAAAAATACGCCTTATGATTCTTCTCACCCGTTTTTCCCTTTTACCTAACTCTATTTGGTACGCTTGATTAAAGGCTTCCCCGGTGTATATGACCGGCTTGGCCATAAAGAAGCACCATTTTATGTGTAGTTATTCAGTAAATTGTTGTAAATTATGCGGTAGTCATGGGGCCAATGACAGATTCATATAGAGTCTCATATAAACGCACACAAAATTAGGGTTTTAATTTCAACAAATCTGATTGGCTCTACTGCGACAAATTTTTAAGTGTCTTCATAAAATATAAATCAGTAATGTTGAAATAAAAAAATGTCAGTGGGTACAAGGCTTGTAAATGAAATCCTGCCATAATTCAAATTCAACGTAAAGAGGGTAGGGGATTTTTCCTTATACTGTATGTGTCAACTAAGCCTTTGTATGGGACAGGGCTAATGATTTGTAGCAGCGTCGGTACATCAAAGCATGGCCCAGTAATGAAAGAATCTGGAAAAGTGCCCTCTGGTGGCATTGTGCTGGGCTAGCAATCGCGGGTAAATCAGCCTAGCAGTGGGTATACGGGTAAATGTAAGTATCAATAGCCACTGGCACTGTGTAGGAACGTTCACTTGTCCCCTCTAGTTCAGGTATTTTACCATGACACATTTTTCCTTTTTTCTGCACTCCATCCTAATACACTGCAGAGGGGGGTTTTCAATTTAGATTCTTCAAGGGTAGCAATATTAATTGTGTAAGTGCATTATTTAGTGGAAACCATTTAAAAAACAACAAAAATTAATACTAAATTTGTAAAATTTTATTTAAAACTACTGCGTATAACCATAAAATTTAACGATTTTCATTTTATAAGGGAAAGCAGACTTGGTAAGTATAACAACTTCTTAATTTATTAGACACAACGTTATTATCTCATTCCAGAGATTATTTTCAAGTATAAAGATTACTTCCACAGTAAAAAATATATATATACAGGTAGAGTTAAAGTTATTTATCTTCTAAATGCCACTCAAAGAAGTCAATTTTCATTTTCATCAAACTACAAAATTTACCTTGTCTGCATCTTCTTCAGATTTTACTCCACCTTCAGATGTACTCTGATAGACATAAATTATAAACTGTATTAATCATTTATTTTGTTTATCAGTGTGTATCATCAAGAGTGTGAAATGGGATCGCCTCCAAAATTCTAAGTGCGTTATGTTATGTCACTTGAATACATTCAATCTGTGTAATTTGACTAACTCATGCATGTTATGTGACAATCAGATTGCTGTGTAGGACAAATTGAATTCATCAAGGCTGATTTTCTTGCTTGTGTAGTCTCATATTAAAACAAATATTAAACTTGAATTCAATTGTGACACAAGTAATTCTTAAAGATAATGAATCTTTGACATTTTTTCAACATCATTTTACATACATAAACACCATTTCATTAACTTGTTGTGATACTAAATGATAAATTATAAGTGAAGCATTTGAAATGAAAATTAAATTAATTCTTAACTTTAAGAAACACCTAAAGTTAGTACTTTATGAATACAGACCGTGGTTACTAAAGAACAATAAACTAAACACACTTGCTAGGATTTACTACATGTATAACATAATAAGAATGGTTTGGTTCCACAGGCAGTTTTAAAGTTAGCAGTAGAATTTGACATGTTTCAAGGAAAGGCCATTACAAATACACTATCTACATACAACCAAACGAATACAAACAAAAATTTGAGTCACTAAAATGTGAGTGCTTTAAAACGAAAATATAAAATGAACGGAAGCTATTTATAAAATACTGGGTTCAAGTAAAAGAATACGGAAGAAAACAAAAATGACAAAAATTGAAAATATCGTCAAGATGATAGTTAGTTATTGAATGTATCATGACACAATCTGATGGTGAAGTTATAGGATATCACCAGGCTAATTTGAATATATGATGTACTTGAACCAAGGTGAGCAATTTAGCACTATAAAGCCTTTAATTCCTAAAGCAATATCACATGTACACTCATTATACCTGAACATCTACAAAAAGTGTACCCGAACTGGAACTGTACATGTGCAGAGCAAACTTGTCACTGATACTTGTAACCTATATAAAATTAAGTAATCACAATGATATGAAAAAAAATCTGATATTCTCCGTCATTTATACGTTATAGAGAGTTAGTGTAGGGCCTACTGTTATAACATTCAGTGGAATAATTAAGGCACAATTTTGATTGAACAGCAAAACTTTCATTCATTGATAGGGTTGACTGTTGCCTCTTTATTTGACTATTATGATAGTAATGAGATATGATAGTGTTGTGGGTAGGACTTTTCTCAAATTGAGCACAGAATGTCATTTTGAATCTTCAAAAAATACATTAATCCAATGGACTATGAGTCAGTAAGTTTCAATAACCAAGAAGCACAGTTAATTAATATAACATTTTCTAACTTTTTGTAGGTTATCTGTACATGTAGTCTTTATGCATTGAAGCCAAAAGATGACATACATACAGTTATATGTATTTTGGGATGGAGGACTGACGCCAAATGAGGTTGACTGGTTTTAATCTATTCACAGCTGGCATAGTACTCAATTCACTGTTTGACATGAGTAGCTCCAATAAATTTCATAGAAAAAATTGTTATTTCATAATAAATATGTATAAACTGTAATAAAATTTAAAAAATCCACAGAATGGGTTTATTTGGAATTATAAATAGATTGTTTGTGATGTTTTGTGATTTTTATTTAGTGACTTCAAATTAATCATTAATCCATTTAAGCTATTTTCTCTGCTTACATTTTTTTGCAGTACTGGGGCTGGTTGCTCAAAGCAGTGTTAGCCGCTAATACCAGATTAAATTACTAATTGCTGTATTAGAGAAGGCCTTCAACATGGTGTGACGTCATGTAAACTAGGATTAAATTTAATACCGCTTTGAGCAACCGGCCCCAGTTAGTACTTTAGAAATGCCTACTCCTTGGCTCGAAGGGTTAGCCAGAGAGTGACTCAGACACACATGAAGCAGTTTGAGACACCCTATTTCAATCAAATTTAACATGAGAAAGATAGCCTACTCTTGACATGTTTTTAAAAACCTTTGCATAAGTCAGTATCTCTTAAATGATTGTTATTTATGAACATATATATATATTTAGTTTATCCAGAACAACTCGAGATTCAGGTCTATCTAGAAACTTGTCTCTGAGAGTTGATCATCTAGAACCATAGTGTTAGCCAGAAATCATAAACAGGGTGTCTCAAATCACTTTTATAAGAGAAACAGGGTGTCTCATTTCACATTTTCACTATCTTTCCCATGTTAAATTTACCTGAAATGGGGTGTCTCACATGGCTTCCAGGGTGTCTCAAAGAC